>CAXAQZ010000116.1:32200-178991 GCA_963971145.1 Sussaba pulchella
ATATTCAATATTTAGACGATTAATTGTTACTTAATAATAGTTCAAACGGTGTAACATAATTGTACATATCTTTATCGCAAAGACCGTGGGAAGACAAAAAAAAGCTTACCTGGTTTTTTAATTTATCATTGGCCGTTGTTGAGATATATCGATTTGAAATACCGAATATCGTCAATAATTGACAAACTTAATTCCATTGCATCTCAATAACGGGCTCTAAAAACCTCAAACCCCGAAACACCTGTCTCTTCATTTTCGACGTATATCAACATAATAAATCGTGGGTCAAAAATGTTGATTCGACGGTATGCAGCTTCCGGTTTCACCGTGGAATCCCGCATATACTCATATCTGTATACTAATATATGCTTATCTATGCGTATATATGTTACTATTTTCGTTACAACGAGCGGCCAATAGTTCCCGGTGCAATATGAATTATCGCTGAGAAATGAACCGAATTAAATGTGTTTTTTATCACAAAAAAATTTGTAACTTCTAAACTAAGTCCATAGCCAAATAGAGACTGGTCTCAATCGTTTCGTTTTTATTCATAGAATTTAGGAGAAAAAAATAAGAAAAATCAAATAGGTGTTTCTTTGAGATATTCAATGTTTAATCGATTAATTGTTAATTAATAACAGTTCAAACAGTGCAACATAATTGTACTTATTTTTATTGCCTAGACCGTGCAAAGACAAAAGAAAAAGCTCCCTTGGTTTTTTTAATTATTATTCGCGGCTGTCGAGATATATCGATTTGAAATTCGAAATATCGTCAATAATTGGAAACCTTCAATCTACTGCATCTCATTAGCGGGCGCTGAAAACGGCAAACCCCGAAACACGTGTCTCTTCATTTTCGATGTAGATTAATGGAAAAAATCGTGGGGCAAAAATTTTGAGTCAAGGGTACGCGACTACCCGGAATGCCATGGAATGCCCCATATACTTTATCATGTGCATAAATGATCTGTAAAAAAATGTTGTCAATGTATGAGTCATTTTTTTTAATCGCGTCTAGAAAAGTACCTTCGAAAATCCGCGCAATCGCGTCTATAAAGCCTTAAGGTATTTTTTATTTTGTTCAAATTTTTTTTTTAACGTACTTGCGGTGATAAAGCAATATCCAAAATCTATTTTCGACGTGGAATTGTCTCAGCTCTCCGGAAAAAGGAAATAGAAAAATTCGAAAAATTCGACACAGGCCTTACAATAGCGGAACCTAAGTTATTCGTAATTGGCGCAATGTTGTTAATTGATCGGGTCCCCTTGATCGATTTCGAGTGAGATGCTCGTTCGTCTAACGTTGGCTTTAATTCAAAATATTTCGTCCTCTCAACGAACACAACGTCGATATTTGGCAGACTTTGATTTGTCCTCTCAAACGAATCGAAGTTCCGCTATTGTAAGGCCTGTGTCGAATTCTTCGAATTTCTCTATTGTTCAAGTTTTTGAAGAAGAATAAAAATTATTTTGCAATGAAAGGAGAATTCCCAAGAAATATTAAGGCCTATTTTCAATTTCATTGTATAAATAATCGTATAACTTCTTCCTCTGCAGGATATTGGAAGTAGTCAAGACATTGAATTTCTATGTAAAAGACAAAAATCTGAAACGATCGATTGCTCATGAGGATTGAAGAAGAATTTATACATATTGAATGGAGAAAATAAAATTTCGTTTATCATTGAAATTTTGAACTTTCATCGATTCCAGCAGTTTTTACAGAGATCCCACCGTGAATTTGACGTATTGTACGTGGAATTTTCTCAGCTTTCTGAAAAAAATATTGAAAAAAAAAATCAGACACGCGCAATGGCCGAAAAATAGCTTTTTATCATTAAAGTTTGATTTTGATAGCTTTGTGTTAGTGACCAAACTGAGAATCAATATTTTCTTCAGAAAGTTGAGAAAATTTCACATAGAAATGCATTCTAAGTGTCATTTTAATTTTGCGATACAATACTATAAAATTGAATTGAAAAAGAACGGAGGTGTCACGAGATGCCTTTGATTACTACAGCCGAAATAATGGAGGAAAAAATCTGAAAAAATCCAGACACATATCTGTCATCAAGGACTACATCCCAACAAAATTTCAAAAGCATCCGAGGGGGTTGGCCCGTACCGATGCCTATAGTTTATGGAACTCTTCATATATATGTTTCATGGTATTTTCATAAAAATAAAAATACTTGAAAGAAAAGAAACGAAAAAAATCAAAAAACGCCTTAATTGGCAGCTGCTATAATAATAAAGAACAATAACTGAAATAATGAAGGATTTGTTTTTTAATATGCAATTTGGGCTCCGTAAATATTATAGAGTCGGGCTGACGGACTCAGGTCGATGGCCGATCGAGTTCATCTTTCTGCACGATACTACCAATGCATGATACTTAGACCCTGATGAGGGTTGCGAAAAACACCTCAAATTTTTTTTCGGCTGGTCACTCCAATAATCATTACATAAATATAACAACATAAACATGCAATGCAATTATGCGGAAGAAGCAAAAAAGTTATATTTGAAATCGAAATTGTAATAGAAAATTCATTTATTACATTTACATTTTTATATTACATTCGGATTTTTTTCTATTTTTATTATTTTTACACTTAATTTTTCTTATTTATTACATTTTTTACAGGCGCGGGGAATTTTAAACTTCTGCCAAAAGACTGAAATTCCTTTACATTTTTTTCCGCGACTAGTCTCGAGAAGTTCCATACTTGATTTCCTCTTTTGCGACTGAATTACCTCTTTCTTGTTTTTATTCGATTTTAATTTCTCTTCTTTGCGTAACGAGTTGGTGACGTTTATTTCTTTACGCCACGAGTGAATAATTTTGGCGATGACAATATTCGTCAAAACGTTAATGAATCTCGTGTGATATTCGTCTTATTCCTTTGGTGCCAAGCCAATCGTTTTATAATCGATGTTCCTGCACAAAGGCTCCCGAACATTTCGCCAATAAATTTGATACGGAAGATTTTCACACGACAGAAGAACTATTGTGCAGGAACATCGATTATGAAACGATTGGGTTGGCACCAAAAGAATGTGACGAATATCACACAAGATTCGTTAACGTTTTGACGAATATTGTCATCGCAAAAATGATTTACTCGTGGTGTAAAGAAATCAACGTCACCAACTCTTTACGCAAAGAAAAGAAATTAAAATCAAATAAAAACAAGGAAGAGGTAATTCAGTCGCAAAAGAGGAAATCAAATGTAAAACTTCTCGAGACTAGTCGCGGAAAAAAATTTAAAGGAATTTAAGGCTTTTGGCAGAAGTTTAAAATTCCCCGCGCCTGTAATAAATGTAATAAAGAAGAGAAATTAAGTGTAAAAATAATAAAAATTGAAAAAAATCCGAATTTAATATAAAAATGTAAATGTGATAAATGAATTTTGTATTACAATTTCGATTTCAAATACAACTTTTTTGCTTCTTCTGCATAATTGCATTTCAAGTTTGTTGCGTTTATGTTGTTATATTTATGTAATGATTATTGGGGTGACCAGCCGAAAAAAAATTTGTGTTTTTCGCAACCCTCATCAGGGTCAAAGCATCATGCATCAGTAGTATCGTGCAGAAAGATGAACGTGATCGGCCATCGACCTGAGTCCTTCAGCCCGCCCTTATAATATTTACGGAGCTCAAATTACATATTAAAAAACAAATCCTCAATTATTTCAGTTATTGTTCTTTATTATTGTAGCAGCTGCCCATAAAGGCGTTTTTTGATTTTTTTCGTTTCTTCTCTTTCGAGTATTTTCATTTTTATGTAATTACTATGAAAAATATACGTACAAAAGATCTGTTTTGGACGTGAAATTGTCTTGGCTATTCGAAAAAAATATTAATTTTTCATCTCGACTCGATAAAATATGTTAAAATCGAATTAGAACCATAAAAATTAATTTTGCGCATATTGATCCCGCTGTACCAGCTAACACAGTATTTGCAGGAAAGAGCGGGAAGAGCCACAAGCAGCAGCGTCGTTCTCTTCGGTTCGCACACACATGCTCATTCTTCTCCTTGCTTCTCCTCACACGTACACTCCCCACTACTCCGTCTCGACCGCGCGATTTCTCCTTCAACTCCTCTGCTCGGTGCTCACTGAAAGCATCGGGGTGGGGAAAAACTCTAACATTTTGTCCTATCTGCTTAGGCCCCCCTGTGAAGAATGGGGATCTGCGCCCGCGTCACGCTCGAACAGGCCTACGAGCCCGTTCGGCTGCGGTCGCCATGGAGCCGAGCGGAGCCGATCCCCTACCAGTGCGACGCGCCTACCGCGCGCTGGCCTTACGGTGGGTAAGAGAGGGGATTGAAGAGTTGACAGATTCTTGCTCAGTGCTCAGCGGTTGGACTACGCTGCACAAGAGCTAAACACATCTCAATAATAAAATAGAATTCGTGATTCAGCGCTCCAGCCGAATCCATTTTAAACATTCTTAAAAATAAAAATAAAAATAAAAATAAAAATAAAAATAAAAATAAAAATAAAAATAAAAATAAAAATAAAAATAAAAATAAAAATAAAAATAAAAATAAAAATAAAAATAAAAATAAAAATAAAAAAAAACAATTCATGCTTCGGAATTCCAACCGAATCCATCTTAAACATTTTCAAAATAAAGTAAAAATTCGTGTTTTGGCACTCCAGCCAAACATAAATGTTTTTTTAAACAATATAAAACTCGTGTTTTGGAACTACGGCCAAACACATTTCGAACATTTGAAACAAAAAATGCCAGTGAACGTTTTAAACGGAAAAGTTGTTCGTGGTGCTAAAAATAAATATTAAAAATCAAAGTTCTCCGTGTAACCGGCATGACAGCCGAACACATTTTAGACACATTCAAAATCATCAAAATGAAAATACCAATTTTTTGCCGAAACCGCTTACGGTCAATCAACGGTGCAATACCCCGTACATCATCAAAGGCTGTGCGCCTTCCGAATGCTAAGCCTAGGCATAGCATTCTTCTCAAAGGGGGAGGTGTTACGCCCGGAGTATTGCACCGACTATTAAAATATATTTAATTACACAAATATAATCTTTTCTATATTTTTCCGAATCAACGTGCGAGTGGGCAACCGTCGGAGATCCCACGGTAGGACGTCTACGAATTTTGCTGACGTATGGGATCTCACGGTAGCCGGAGGAGACGGTGCACGTCTCGGTGACGTGCCGTGCCCTCGCGGATTGTTATCTCGTTCGCGCTTTGATTCATAATTAGTGCAGGGCACTACTTTAATTCCAAATTTCAAGCAGTTGGTTGTAATCCGCGGCTCGACCATGTTGGTCGTGTCCGCTCTAAATTAAAGTGTGAATGAGCGGCTCGACCATTTTAGTCATGTTCGCTCAAACATAAAATTCAACTCCGCGGCTCGACCATGTTGGTCAACCGCGTAAAATATCAAAAGTATTCAAAAGTTTCGAACAAATAAATACATTGTTATAGTTTTGCGATTTGTCCACCACACGCTTACTTCATTCTTTCAAATATCCATAAATAAAGTTATACACAACCCATCATAAACCCGGACACTAGCTCCTATCCCTAGTGGGCACATTCCCACTTAAAAGGGAGCAAACAACAACATTTAATATGTTGCGTCGTGACGTCACTCCCGCGCATCGCATAAACCCAGGACGTAACAGTATATAAACGTATACAGTTATATATGAGGGATTCCACGTGAAACCGGCCACTTCTGACCCGACCGGTGTTCGATTTGCATGAAATTTTTTTTCCTTAAAGAACATGATGACGACAACATTCGACAATTTTTTTAGATTTTTGCCGGCATTATTTATTTAGTTATGAATTTTTGGAAATGTCGTCAACCGATTTTTCAACTGCATATATCTCCAAGGCTAAATGTCCAAATTTAATCGCTCGCACGTCAAAATATGCGGAATAAGGTCATCTTTTAGAAAAAAATATTATAAAATTTTTTTACTGTTATATGTATTACTTTTTTTACATCTAAATTGCTAAAATCGACTTTCTGAAAAAACACCATCGTTTTTTTTTCGAAATTTTTTATCCAGATTCCTTGTCCGATTATCGAAATTTTGAGCCCTGAGTGAGAGTGGCAAATCCATATTTACTATTTTTTCACGAATTTCAAAGTTTATTGAAATTGGAAAACTATAAACTTCAATGAATATTCCACGAGTGTAGATAAAAATTAAAGTTAAAATCATTCATTTTCGAGTCAAGCAATTCGATTAATCAATTTATTCAGGTTTAAATGATCGTAATAGATTTCGATTCGGCAGAAGATGAATAACTTTTTACGTGAGCTCTTTTGTTCGGTTCTGGAATTATGTGATGTATTCTCTGTGTTTCTGGTATCCGTTCGGCCGCTTTAAAACGTGATTTGAGTTGTTTGCCAGCTGCTTCATAATCCGCTGAGGTGAAAATTTCTCTATATTTGGTCATGTGATTGATCTTCAAGCCCATTCGAACAACTCGTGCGAGGTAGTTATTTGTTGATTCGATGGTAATTGCAGACTTGCTCGGGCTGCCAATCTTTTTACCGTTCCTCCCACACCTCCACACGTCCCTTTACCTTGAGTGGTCGTGAAAAAATGCCACTCCCCTTGAACCCTGAAGTCTTCTTCATGGTGATATAAGTTGACGAAGTTAGTATAATTTTAAAATTGCTGCGGTGCACCATCCGAAAAATAATAAACTCTAGTCGGCGTCGATAGTGTCTTAGCAAAATTTCTAATAATTTTACAGTATACGTGAACAGCTATTGCATTATGATGGTTGCAGTCCGATAATGTAACCAAGTTGCGGTGATTGAGCATTCCGTCTCGAGTAAATCACGACCGGAAATATCGTTGCTTAGTTATTATTCCAGTGAAATCCTGGTGCGGTATCCTAGACGACGAACGCGTCATTTTCCGCGAAATCGCAAACAACTAAATATTCATCTACATTTAAGGATTAAAGAGTTCACGTAAAAAATTATTCATCTTCCGCAGAATCGAAATCTTTTACGATCATTTGAACCTGAATAAATTGATTAATCGAATTGCTCGACTCGAAAATGAATGATTTTGACTTTAATTTTTATCTACACTCGTGGAATATTCATTGAAGTTTGTAGTTTTCCAATTTCAATAAACTTTGAAATTCGTGAAAAAATAGTAAATATGAATTTGCCACTCTCACTCAGGGCTCAAAATTTCGACAATCGGACAAGGAATCTGGATAAATAATTTCGAAAAAAAAAAACGATGGTGTTTTTTCAGAAAGTCGATTTTAGTAATTTAGATGTAAAAGAAGTAATATATATAACGGTAAAAAAATTTTTTAATATTCTTTTCTAAAAGATGACCTTATTCCGCATATTTTGACGTGCGAGCGATTAAATTTGGATATCTTGGCTTGGAGATATTTGCAGTTGAAAAATCGGCTGACGACATTTTCAAGAATTCATTACTAAATAAATAATGCCGGCAAAAATCTAAAAAAATTGTCAAATGTTGTCGTCATCATGTACTTCGAGGAAAAAAAAATTCATCCAAATCGAACACCGGTCGGGTCAGAAGTGGCCGGTTTCACGTGGAATCTCTCATATACAAATTTACAGTTATATACAATAATATATGAATTCATATATATATATATATATATTGTAACGTTATTTTCACGTTTCTGTTACTTTATAAAACGCACTGCTTGCGATTGTTTCACGCGCGTTTCGAGGATCCGATCTTGGTTGGGCAGTAGCCGATAGTGCACTGTCTAATCCAGGATTTGAATATTTTTCATGTACGCGCGAGGAAATGAACTCAGGAAAAGAGGGCGCGGACTCATCATTCTCAGCGCTTATGGCGCTCTCCTCACTTCCGAAAAAGAGCGAGAGAGCGCGAGAACACGCGACAGAGAGGAAGAGGTTCCGCTGACCGAAGCGCACACCAGAGAGAGGGTTCAACCGCCGTCCGAGATAGACGTATTAGAGAGCGTTCAACCGCCGTCCGAGATAGACGTATTAGAGAGCGTTCAACCGCCGTCCGAGATAGACGTATTAGAGAGCGTTCAACCGCCGTCCGAGATAGACGTATTGGCGAGGGTCCAACCGTTGTCTGCGATAGACGTGTTACGTATTAGAGAGAGCGATCGACACCCGTGGCGAGACGGCGCGTTTGGATTGTCAAGAATATAGTAAGACGCCGGGAAGGGCGCAATTAACGAAATCTCTATTGTATCGAGTCAAGGATACTAAACTGTTGTATCAAAGCGCGATATTTTATATTAAAGTATTTCTAGTCGTTTTCATAAATTATCCGCGCATTTATTGATCCCGTGAGACCTCACCTGGCGCTCTTCGAGGAACTGCAGATTGCGAGGTAAGTTTGGAATTTTCTTGAGTTAATTTTGGTAAAAGGGTTTTTCGAGCCGGCGTGCATGTCGCGGCTCACATCTGTAAGACAGGTTACTAGATACGGTTTTTTCCCATTCATGTGTTTTTCCTGCATAATAAAACAATTGAAATTTGTTAACACCGGCTTCCACGAGCCGACCCGCTCTGTGCAGAGCTAGCCGAGGAAAAGTCTCATGGTTGTCTGAAATAACCTTACAATGGCGCCCAACGTATATAACTGAAAAATTTATAAGGGTAACGCCAATGGCGCCCAACGTAAATTTATAAGGGTAACGCCAATGACGCCCAACGTGAATTTGTAAATTAATTGACTGGGTAATGTTACATGGCACCCAACCTAAATTCGTAAACTAATTGAATAACGCCAAATAGCGCTTAACGTAAATTAGTAGACGTAAATTAATAAACTCACTGGGTAGCGCTACAGGTGAGGCTCAATTTAAATTAATAAACCAATTGCGCAAAGGCACAAATGTCGCCCGAAGTATATTAATAAATCAATCAGAAAATTTTTGCGCACCGTCAATTGAACTAGTGCTGGCGGAAGTATAAGTTTTGCGATAAAATAAAAATACAAATTGTTCGAAACCCCTCTCTCCGAATATAAAAAAAGATATTGTGAACTCTATCTATATTCGAATCGCAAAACATATCGCCTAGAAAATTTTATTATTGATCAAAAAGTGTTGAAATTGTTGAAAATTCGGAAAATTGAGAATATTTGTGAGAAACAATTATTGAAAATATTGATAATAATCGCGATGATCGAAAATTGGAATTCTGTGTTGTAAAAATATATTTCGAAAGGAATATTGGTTCAGACAAGGGAAATAATATTTCGACGAAAATTTTTTCTACAAGCGTTAAATTTTGCGAGCATAGACGCGTAGGTACTTGAGCGCTCACGCTCGACGCGAACGTAAACAACGCGAGACCGAGCGACACTCTATACTCGCGCGACCAAAACAAAGTCAAGACTTAACCGTGGAAAATAAATCGTACATGAAAGCGACAACGTTAGCAAGCGTTCCGAAATATTATCTGTGATTTTCAAATAATCCTTGCGTTGGAATTTACTTTATTTTTCTATCGTATTTAAAATCGTGGTAATTATGCAGAAAGTGGACGCCACCTCGATTTTCCTGGGATGGAAATATGTTATAGAGGGCACTTTTTTGAGTAATTTCATATGTATATGTTGGGCGCGGAAACCAAGTCTTCATATAGTAATCCGTGTTTGAAAGTTTCAAGAACGACTTTTAAAATTCAATAGATTGGCTTTGTTTACGTTGTATATTCCACATTGCGGTGCTTAATTCGTGTCTTACCTTGCCCGCCCCCCCTACGGTCAGGGGGGGGGGGGGGGGGGTTGAAATTATACGGCGGTCTCTCTGATTCGGGATGGAATCACAATACTGTGAATCATCCATACAATTTTGTTGATCCACAAACGGGCGTTCATACACGAAATATTGAACAACTCTCGCGTAATATTTTGTGTATGAGCGCCCGTTTGTGGATCAACAAGATTGTATCGATGATTCACAGTATTGTGATTCCATCCCGAATCAGAAAGACCGCCGAATAATTTCAACCCCCCCCCCCTGACCGTACGGGGGGTCAAGGTAAGACACGAATTAAGCACCGCAATGTGGAATATCCAACGTAAACAAAGCCAATCTATTGAATTTCGAAAGTCGTTTTTGAAACTTTCAAACACGGATTACTATATGAAGACTTGGTTTCCGCGCCCAACATATACATATGAAATTACTCAGAAAAGTGCTCTCTATAACATATTTGAATTTCAGAGAAATCGGGGTGGCGTCCACTTTCTGCATAATTACCAAAATCGTTATATCGTATGGGCTTAATTCTTTTTGCGCTTTAACTAAGCTACGCGAATTTAATACAAATCGATTTTTTGTTTTTGAAAATAAAAATTGAATAATTAAAAATGAACGAATCCGAAGGAATGACGACGCGCGAAGTGCGCTCTAATACAATCCCTTCTGGAAAAACCTTGGTACGATCACCGTCAACGTCCAATAAAGACAGCAACGCAGAAGAATTAAACAAAACAGTTCTTCGCGTTGGCGGGTCACAAAGCGACACGACAGACGATCAACGCGAAAAAGATTCAAAGAAACAGACCGGTACGATCCCTAAAACGACAACGAAATGCGTTGAAAGAAAAAAGAAAGGTAATTCGCCGGGAACAGAAATCACAGACGTACACAGGAAGATCGACGCGCTTCAAGGATCCCTAGCCGAAGTAACTAATTTGTCAGGACGTAAAAATGAGAAAGAAATCGAAATATCACAAAGTACAATGATTAAATTAATCGAAGAAAACACGCGGATGTTAATGATAGAATTTAACAAAAAATTTAAGGATATTGAAAATAAAATTAGTTCGTTGTCGGCAAACGAGACTCAGTGGGAATATGACGAAGATTTTAGAAACACACGCAGAAGTAGTGTCAATAAATTTCAAGGATTCTCACACCCCGTTAGCGCTCAGGGCCTGACGATAACAACGTGCTCAACAACACTGACGACTAGTTGTAGAACAATACCATGTGCAAAAATTTCAGAATCACAAACGACACCCTCGACTTCGATAATTTCTGGGCCGCGAACGCTGCAAGTTAACGACGACGTACAAACGCGCGATCGCTTAAATCCGATTATCGAATCGAGTAACTCGACGAATTCCGAAACGCGCAGGTATGGCTCCATAACACAGAATATAAGCAAAATTTTCAAAACATGGGATTTAAAATTTCCGGGAAAATTAGACGCGGACGATTTTATCGACGAGCTTGAAAGAAAAGTATCGGCGTCATCGATAAATCATAAAGACGCGCTAAATACTTTACCCGAAATCCTCTCGGAAATGGCTTATACCTGGTACAAAGTTTTTCACTCGAGTTGTCTTTTTCGGTTCGAGTTTCACTTTTGGAACCGAGAATGAGGATCACCGGTTACATTTCAAAATACAGAAGCGCGTGCAGGAAGAAAAAGAATCCGCGGCGCGTTCATTATTAAAATCAGTGAAATGTACAGTAAATTAAAAACGAAAATCCCGCTCGAGCAGCAACTCGATAAAGTTTTTTCCGGCCTCAATTCGAAATTAATCGCGCAATTTGATCGCGACGATTTTAATTCGTACGAAGGTTGTTGTGCAACCAGCACACTCCAGAATCTTTCTTTTTCCCGAACGAAATTATCCTCTGAAACAAAACGCATTAACTACTTATTTTTACCCGTAAAAAGATTAGGTGTTACCGACACTTACGTTTATTATTACCACTTACCGTAAGCGCGCGTATCGCCCGGCGGTAAAGTAGATTCCGAGTTAAAACTTATTCACTTCTATCAAACGGGGGCCCGTAGGCTCCTAGGGCCGCACCTGGCTACTTCGCCGCTCTTCGAGCCGCCGCATGGCTCTCCGGGGTATATAAGGCCGAGCGCGAGCCGACTCGGGGCCAGTCTTCCTCCGCTGATGAAGCGGGTCGCTGGACCCATCCTGCCTCGCCTCTACCCGCTGTTGAAGTGGTTCCAGTCCTCATCCGCTGCTAAAGCGGTTCCTACCTCCCGGTGCTGATAAAGCACTCGTCCGCTGCTAAAGCGGTTCCTTTCTCCCGGTGCTGCTAAAGCACTCGTCCGCTGCTAAAGTGTTTTCTCTCCCTCAACCTCCGGAACCCTCTCATCGTTTTTTTTTTCCCTTGTTTTTTTTTTTTTTTTTTCCCTCGATGCCAAAGCAAGGCACCGGACACCTCCGCCGGACGTTTCGGCGGGCCACTCGTACCCGTTCTCCCAGTACAGTATGCTGTCTCCAGCGAAGATTCCCGGACTCCCGAAATCCCCTACGCGTATTGGGGCCGGCACGGCCATTTCTTGGGATCCTTCCAGTATGGTCGGCTCCTTACGTCGTGACTTCACCTCTACCCCCTGTTTCCTTCTCCTCTCCCCTCCCCGACCTCCCTCCCCTCCCGGGGGCGGAGGCTCCTCGTTCTTTTGACGAGGAGTTCCTCGCCCTGTGGGAGGCGGTGGAGGCCGGGGCAGAAACTCTTCCTCTTAGGCCGATATCCCCGATCGGCCATACTCCTCCACCTTCTCCTTATGTTCCCCAACGTCTAAACGGGGAGTCCGAGAATCTTCCGCCCGAGTACGTACCCACCCGAAAGGCCACTCGGCCACGGCCCACCAGCACGCTTCTTCGGGGACCGGACCCCAGTATCCAGCACTCACTCGCCAAACGTCCGCGAATGTAAAAAACGAACCTCATCCTCCCCCCCAGCTCGGTCTCGCCTTCACGGCATCCCATCTTGCTGCATGCACCCCGACCATCCCGGTCTACGATATTCGTTGTACCATTTTTACGTCAAATAAATATAGAACAAAAAGTTATGTCTCATATAAAACGCCAGCATTCTGTATTGTTTATTTACCCTCCCATACTCCTCCTACCGCTTCCATATTGTTACTCAACAATATTTGGCGCCCAACGTGGGGCATTAGAGACTACCTTTTTCTCACGAACTCACTTCTTCCCTAAAAATAGATTCGTCTCAAACATACGCCGCGCAAAAAATTCAAATCAACCGCGTCAAGATCTCAAAGATCTCCGAACTAAAAAACACCACTTCCGGGAGTGGAGAAAACACCCGGTGGCGCCCAATACGACCGCGATCATTCGCACCAATACATTTCTCAAACCATAACCGTGGAGCTCACGGAGTAAAAAAAAAAAAAAAAACGATTCAAACGAACTAAGGGAGCGTATCAGCATAGTTGCGCCCCTCTCGCTCGAGGCAGTAACTCCGCGTTTTCAAACCGGAGAAACTCGTGTATTACCAAAATCCACCCCGCCTTAAGGAGGCCCGTTACCTATCGAAACCATTCTGGGGAACGCGGTTTAGTTGGTTACTCAGAAATCAAAAAACTCATAAAAATCAACGGGAGCATGCTCAACCCCTTTCATCTCCCAAACTCAACCTAGCGTCGACGGGAGCCGCGTCGCGTACGCAGTCTCAATCCCTGAGGTAGCATTACCGTATTGGTAATGTTACTAGCTATCACCACTCCAAACTCAACTTCGACGGGAGCCGCGTCGCGTACGCAGTCTCAATCCCTGAGGTAGCATTACCGCATTGATAATGTTACTAGCTATCACCACTCCAAACCCGACCTAGTCTCCCAACGGTAAAACTACAGTTCGCAAGTCAAAAGTGGGTACATGTCTGTGACCACTGACAAGCGCAGCCTCGGGCGACGGGCACGCATTAACTTCTTTACCAATTAACTCATCGAAACCTCGCAACGGAGCTAACTCCCGAGCGAAAACGCGTAAAAAACGGGCGAACGGCTCTCGTTTTCTTCTGAAACACTAAAAACTTGTAGACACCCAAAAACCTACGAAGTTAGATTCACCCATGGGAATCGAAGTCACGCCGCGAAAAAACAAACGCAAAGTAATCTAATTCTTGCCGCGGGAATATTGCATTTACCGCTAAATTGGGTTTCCCAAAACCCACACACACAAAACCAGCTAACACGCCGGTTCAACACGCCGCCCGGAAGGCTTGTTCCTAGCGCACGGTTTTAGGTTTCTTCGGAATCATTAAAAACTTGTCGGGAATCACGGGAGCATGCTCAGACCTGACTTCTCCCCGAACGCAAAAACCCACGAAGTTAGATTCCTCCATGGAAACCGACATCTCGTCGCAAAGAATCCGACGCCACCTCTCGGCCGGCTGAGATTAGATTCATCCCAGGAAATTGCGTTAGTATAGGAAAAACAAGGGAAGCTAAGGAAAAAACCACAGTTTACTTTTATTTCAATCACATAAATCGTCGGAAAAAAGGGGGGGCAATTGTTGTGCAACCAGCACACTCCAGAATCTTTCTTTTTCCCGAACGAAATTATCCTCTGAAACAAAACGCATTAACTACTTATTTTTACCCGTAAAAAGATTAGGTGTTACCGACACTTACGTTTATTATTACCACTTACCGTAAGCGCGCGTATCGCCCGGCGGTAAAGTAGATTCCGAGTTAAAACTTATTCACTTCTATCAAACGGGGGCCCGTAGGCTCCTAGGGCCGCACCTGGCTACTTCGCCGCTCTTCGAGCCGCCGCATGGCTCTCCGGGGTATATAAGGCCGAGCGCGAGCCGACTCGGGGCCAGTCTTCCTCCGCTGATGAAGCGGGTCGCTGGACCCATCCTGCCTCGCCTCTACCCGCTGTTGAAGTGGTTCCAGTCCTCATCCGCTGCTAAAGCGGTTCCTACCTCCCGGTGCTGATAAAGCACTCGTCCGCTGCTAAAGCGGTTCCTTTCTCCCGGTGCTGCTAAAGCACTCGTCCGCTGCTAAAGTGTTTTCTCTCCCTCAACCTCCGGAACCCTCTCATCGTTTTTTTTTTCCCTTGTTTTTTTTTTTTTTTTTTCCCTCGATGCCAAAGCAAGGCACCGGACACCTCCGCCGGACGTTTCGGCGGGCCACTCGTACCCGTTCTCCCAGTACAGTATGCTGTCTCCAGCGAAGATTCCCGGACTCCCGAAATCCCCTACGCGTATTGGGGCCGGCACGGCCATTTCTTGGGATCCTTCCAGTATGGTCGGCTCCTTACGTCGTGACTTCACCTCTACCCCCTGTTTCCTTCTCCTCTCCCCTCCCCGACCTCCCTCCCCTCCCGGGGGCGGAGGCTCCTCGTTCTTTTGACGAGGAGTTCCTCGCCCTGTGGGAGGCGGTGGAGGCCGGGGCAGAAACTCTTCCTCTTAGGCCGATATCCCCGATCGGCCATACTCCTCCACCTTCTCCTTATGTTCCCCAACGTCTAAACGGGGAGTCCGAGAATCTTCCGCCCGAGTACGTACCCACCCGAAAGGCCACTCGGCCACGGCCCACCAGCACGCTTCTTCGGGGACCGGACCCCAGTATCCAGCACTCACTCGCCAAACGTCCGCGAATGTAAAAAACGAACCTCATCCTCCCCCCCAGCTCGGTCTCGCCTTCACGGCATCCCATCTTGCTGCATGCACCCCGACCATCCCGGTCTACGATATTCGTTGTACCATTTTTACGTCAAATAAATATAGAACAAAAAGTTATGTCTCATATAAAACGCCAGCATTCTGTATTGTTTATTTGCCCTCCCATACTCCTCCTACCGCTTCCATATTGTTACTCAACAAGGTTTGATAGCAAAAGCGCGTAAATACGAGGAAAAACTCGAGATTATGGATCAAACCGACAAACAACGCGAAAATTCGTCTCGTAATCCTCGCGGTAAGCCCGCGAAAAATCAATTAAACGCGATTACCGAAGACACACCGATCAAGACAAAATCGAATCCGAAAGAACAGAAAAACGAAAGCGATAACGAACAGAATAAGCAGAATATTAAAAAGAACGGTTGTAAGAGTAAAAAGAACGAGCAGAGTAAGAATACGTTTGAAAAACAGATTAAAGAACTACAGAAGTCAATTTCACAACTTCAAGCGATGCACGTGAAACCCAAATCCTCGAACGAAAAATCGAAAAAGCAGGAACGTAGCTCGCGCAAATTCCAGAAATCGCGTTACCGATCTAGCTCCCGTGGTTCTAGCTCTTCAACCTCGGTTTCATCGCGAAAGGGGGGAGAGAAGAGTGGATCGTCTCCGCGAAAAAGGCGCAGCTTTAGGCGAAAATCGAGATCTTCGACCCGTAACAGACGCAAATATAGGTCAAAGTCTTTAGATCGCGATAGATACTGACGCGACTCGCGTTATCACAAGTACGAACGATTTAGAAAAGATTCTGATAGAGATCGCGCAGTACGTTGCTACAGATGTAACAGAGAGGGTCACTACGCGAATCGATGCGAGGAACGTAGGCGGTCACCCTACAAGCACGATAGATCTTCGGACAGATCTTTGAGAAACGAACGGACGTACACCGCGGTCCCAAAAAACGAGATAGCCGTCAGGAAAGACTAGAGTTTTTTCTATTTCCTGACAAAGCCTCGGAACATGACTCACGCGAAGAAACCGGAAACGATTTGGAAATTACGAAAGAAAATTTGAAAGAAGTTATTAATTTTGCGATAGAAAACGATACCGACGAATCAGATTCCGTATCAACCGCGTCAGAATTAGATTATTCAGACAGCGAAAACGATTCTTCGTCAGAGCTCGAAGTGAACGGCGATAGTGCGCCTCGTTCTGCGAGTAATATCTTGCTCCATATGCGTGCGAATGCGCAAACGGGAGAAACGCGAAACTCAAAAAAGGGAACAATCGCGCGCCGCATCTTTAAAGGTCGTGCCAGTGTTGGGCAGCCCTGAAGTACATTTGTACTTGAAGTCCCGTGGGAGTCCAAAGTCCGGGTGGACTTTGGACTTTGGAACCGTGAAAGTCCAAAGTCCGAAAGGACTTTGGACTTTGCAGCCGTGGGAGTCCAAATTCCGAATGGACTTCGGACTTTGCAATCGGAGGATTCCAAAGTCCGACGGGACTTTGGACTTTGCAACCGTGAAAGTCCAAAGTCCGAAAGGATTTCGGACTTTGCAGCCGGAGGAGTCCAAAGTCCGACGGGACTTTGGACTTTGAAACCGGAGGAGTCCAAAGTCCGAAAGGACTTCGGACTTGATAACCGTGGGAGTGCAAATTCCGGATGGAATCTGGACTCTGGCGTTCGCCGAGGCCAAAATACAAATGTTATAGGTGATTCCACGTGTACCGAGTCTACAATACAAATGTACTTTGTACTCCTACGTTTCCATGGCCAGAATAAATATAAACTTTGTACTTTCACCTTTGCAATGATTAAAAAGGATGCAAAGTCGAAACTTGCACATTGCTTCCTCATAATTTTTTATATTTGCCAAAGCTCACACTATGAGGAAGCCAAAATTGATCGGCACAGTTCCTCATAGAGGAAACTCTGGCAAATGTAAAACATTATAAGGAAGGAATATGCAAGGTTCGACTTTGCATCATTTTTAATCATTACAAAGGTGAAAGTTCAAAGTTTATATTTATTCTGGCCTTGGAAACGTAGGAGTACAAAGTACATTTGTATTGTAGACTCGGCACACGTGAAATCACCTATAACATTTGTATTTTGGCCTCGGCGAACGTCGGAGTCCAGATTCAATCCGGAATTTGCACTCCCACGGTTATCAAGCCCGAAGTCCTTCCGGACTTTGGACTCCTCCGGGTTCAAAGTCCGAAGTCCCGTCGGACTTTGGACTCCTCCGGGTTCAAAGTCCGAAGTCCCGTCGGACTTTGGACTCCTCCGGTTGCAAAGTCCACAGTCCCGTCGGACTTTGGACTCCTCCGATTGCAAAGTCCGAAATCCTTTCGGACTTCGGTCTCTCACGGTTGCCAAGTCCGAAATCCATCCGGACTTTGGGCTTCCACGGTTTCAAAGTCCGAAGTCCATTCGGAATTTGGACTCCCACGGTTGCAAAGTCCGAAGTCCTTTCGGACTTTGGACTCTCACGGTTGCAAAGTCCAAAGTCCATCCGGACTTTGGACTTCGGGACTCCTCAAGTCCAAATTTGGCCATCACTGGGTCGTGCACCCGATTCGCCCTCCATCGAGCGCAAAATAATCCCGGTAAAAGTAAGAATTGGCGATCAATCAATTTTAGGAATCTTGGACACTGGCAACGAAAGTAGCTTCATGAGTGGAGAAGTATACGAACAGGTGCGCTCATTACAGGGATGCAATCCTGTATACGACTCGATTACCCGTCGCGGTGTACAACTCGCACAGCACGATCATATCGTTAAGCCACGTTGTTCAGTTAAATTCCTCGTCGATGTGTTAGATTGCTTCGGAGAACATTGGCTCGCGATTCTCAACGGTTTAAGCACGCCTATAATATTAGGGCTCGACTTTATAACGCAGTGGAAAATCATGATCGATGGCATTAACGGCGAATGGCAAATCTTAGATTCTCAGATACGAGTACCTTTTGGCTCAACGCGAGATAGATTTCATACCGTTAATACGTTGCAAATTCAAGAATTAACACTCGGTGAAAAAACGCGACTCGATAAATTTCTAGACGAAAGATTCGAAGCGCAGGAAAAAATAAATTCGAACGGTACGACATTAACAACGCACGTGATTAAATTAACTGACGACACTCCGATTAAACAAAAACCGTATAGAAGGAGTGCGGCGATAAATAAAATTTTGGATGACGAAATAGAGAGACTAGTAACGAAAGGATTTATAGTGCCAAGTAATAGCTCGTGGTCAAGTCCCACGGTTCTCGCGTTAAAGAAAAATGGTAAATATCGATTTTGTGTAGATTATCGAAAATTAAATCGAGTCACGAAAAAATCGGCTTATCCTTTGCGCAGAATGGACCGAATTCTCGATTCCATGGTCAATCGAATGATTATAAGTACCCTTGATCTGAGTGAAGCGTTTCGTCAGATCCCGATGGACGAGAAAAGTAGACAGTACACAGCTTTTGTGGTGGAAGCCAAAGGATTGTTCGAATACGTCCGCATGCCCTATGGCCTAACGAATGCGCCATCGACATTTCAGCGCCTTATCGACGAGCTTAAAATTAAGTTCGACAAACATGTGAGAGCGCGAAAGTTGCCGGAAAAATACACAGAGCAAGTCTTCGCGTACTTGGATGATTGGATCATCATTTCCGAGACTTTTGAGGAACATATTATTCTTCTCGATATTTTATTCACAGTGCTTCACGAAGCAGGACTCGTGATCAATCGAGAGAAATCGTTCTTCGCTCGACCAAGTGTGAAATTTTTCGGCTTCTTGCTCGACAAAGATGGGTTGAAACCGAATCCCCAGCGCATTGAGCCCATCTTGGATTATCAGCGTCCTCGCAATCGCAAGGAGTTGCGCAGATTTAACGGTCTTGTGAATTGGTATCACAGACATCTGCGCAATATCGCAAAAATCCAAGGGCCACTCAATAAATTAGCAAGCCCAAAAGTGCCATGGATATGGACAGAAGAATGTGAAAAGTTCTTCACAGAGGTCAAATCCGCACTCCGGGAAGCGCATACTTTGGTTCCTCCGCGAACAGATTTGCTATACTTTTTGTACACAGACGCTAGCGACACCGGACTCGGCGCTATCTTAACGCAAAAGGATGATGATAAAGAATATCTCATTACTTGCTTAAGTAGACCACTCCGAGGTGACAAGTGTAATTACACCACCACTGAAAAAGAGTGTCTTGCTGTCGTCTACGCGGTACGAAAGTTAAGATGTTACTTGGAGGGGATACACTTTACAGTTGTGACGGATCATTCGAGCCTGCGATGGCTACATTCTCTGAGCGATCCCATAGGTAGACTCGCTAGATGGGCAATGGAACTTTTATCGCACGATTTGACAATAGAACACCGACACGGTACGCTTAACGAAGCGCCGGACGCGCTCTCGCGATTATACGAGGATTCAGACGCACCGGACGCGCAATTCAATAATACGCGAATTATGCCGTGGTACGATCACATGTTAAAATCGCTCGAGTGTAAAAATGAACAGTTTAAATTATAAAGTGACGGTAAAATATATTATTTAAAGCCTGACAAAGTTAAGGGAACTTTAGGTGATAATAATGCGTGGAAATTAGTACTCACAGAAGAGGAAATTCTTCCTACGATCGCGAAATATCACGATAGCCCGCAATCTGCTCACCAGGGAATTCAGAAAACGTGTCACGCAATTCTGAAACATTTTTATTGTCCCGGAAGGCAAGCAGATATCCGCCGATACATTAATAAGTGCGAGGTTTGTCTCAAATGTAAAATAGATAACACGCCGCCGCATGGGCTCATGTATCCGCGTAAAATCCAAGAGCCATGGGAAATTGTTTCGATAGATATCGTTGGCCCCTTTCCGCGCTCTAAATCAGGCAAGAATTATATATTGGTCTGCGAAGACGTATATACGCGCTATATCGAATGTTACGCTTTAAATAAAGCCGATGGTCCGCGCATAGTACGATCGTTACGTTCTTTATCGAATCGATGGGGAACTCCGCAGGCAATTCTTACCGATAATGGGACTAAATTTGTGGATAGGGTAATTTCGAATTTTTGTAAGGAATCAAACGTTCGTCAAATTACTACCCCGGTTTACCATCCACAGGCAAATCCCGTTGAGAGGGTAAATAGGAATTTAAAGGCGATGATTTCAAGTTTTTTAGGTGAGGACCATCGCGAATGGGACGAGTTTTGAGAAGAAGTTCAGTTCGCGTATAACACGACAATACACGCTTCGTTAAGAGTCACTCCCGCGTATTTAAACTTTGGTAGAGAACCGAGACGCGTCGGGGAACCTTCCTTACCTACTGGCCAGACAGACGAGACTGAAGAGAATAGCGATGATACTTGGACGAGTCGAATGGATCGAATCAAGGTTTGGCGCTCGAAAATAGAAAATTATATGAGAAAAGCGCAGAAGGATTAATGCGACAAGTATAATAAAAATCGTAAAAGCAGTCTTGACTTTGTCGAGGTAGGGGATATTGTGTATTATCCGAATAAAACGCTCTCAAAAGCAGCGCAGGGGTACAGTGCGAAATTGGCACCGAGATACAAAGGGCCTGCGTTAGTGAGTAAGAAAATTTCGCCGGTAGTAGTAATAATAAGTGACGAAAAGGGAAAAGAGACTGGAAAATATCATATCGGAGATTTAAAGCTAGCACGTCGTAGTAAACGAATTGTTGTAAACTTTTGAAAGTAATTCCGAACAGATCCAGCGATGTCAGACTCAACGAAATCATACGAAGGATGTTCAAGAGGATCAACCGACGACCACGGCGCGAGACGTCCATCCACTCCGGAGAACAGCGTTCTTGCTGAGGGTACGCTGATACGCTATATCCCAGCCGAACTCGAGGACGGAATTGTGCTGAAAGAGTTGGAGCTCTTTAACGATTCAACAGATTTGGCGCTAATTTCAAAGGACGATTTAACGCGCATGTACTGAGACCTACGGCAAGCGCACGAGTTAAATCGACACCAGAGCGACGAAATAGCGACCTTAAAATCGAGAACCAAGTCGCCGAGCCAGGAGCAAGCTGTCATCACGCACTACGAGTTAGTACAAGCTCTCATGCGAGAGATGAAGGAGAAGCAAGCGCTCCTCGACAAAGTTCACGCGTACGAGTCAACCATCCGGCCGACGAGTCAACACGCAGAGGAGCGGAAGAAAGATTACGCTAAGGTCGACGCAGAGCTTACGCAGCGCGTGGAAGCATATCACCGCGCTGAAATGAAAATAGCTACCTTGATGAAGGTCAAGAAACTCTTCACCAAGTCCGTGATGGAGGTGTATCGGGCACAGTGCGAACTTCGCCAACCGAGACTACATCCCAAAGCGCAAAAGGGTTGTTTGAATTGCAAAACGGAGGGGCACAGCTGGCGCTCCTGCTGACGCGAGAAAGAGACAATCTTCCGCAGAATTTGTAACTCCGAGGGCTTTACCGAAGAAGACTGTCCATGGCCTCATTATACAGAATTCATCAATTGGGAGATTCCGTTCGAAAACCGATGCAAGACGTGCAGACGCATCTTGACGGAACCTGATCCAGCGTGCGGGACCTGCCGCAAGCGTTTCATCGACAACGAGCTCACAAAACGGTCCCAGGCCTTCTTGCAATACGAAGAGTCTGTTGCAAAGGAACGTGAAGGAGCCGCGCGAAAATCAAAGGTCGCCGCTACCAAACTATGTAGCTGCGAGACCAATATTGCCCGGTCCACACGCGCCTCAACCAGCTCAGAGAGTTCGATCAAGCCGACTGAATGCGCAATTCCTACTCCGAAGGACGAAATTCTCGACGAAGAGGCGTCGCCCCAACTTGTGCAAGAGGACGAGGAAAGCTCAGCTGACGACGACGACGTCCAGAGCGCTATTTCTAACTCAGCAACAGAACCAGGAGCCACAGCCATCGAGTAGTCTTCGTTATTGCGCGCGCCATCGATATTAATGATGATAAAGAGAGATTTTTTTGTGTTTTCAATTTTTGAGATTTTCAAGGGGAAATTTGTGTGCTAATCAAATATTAAGAGTTTCAGCATTTATCACATGCGATTTAGTTTCAGTTTTATTCCTACAGATCGAGAATTTATTTTTGTTTTGCGACGGTTAAGATTTTTTGAATCGACATGTACGATCATTATCATTTACGTTATAGCAGAGGAAGATTCCTGTTATCTTTATTTTCGTACGGCTTAGTTCCGGAGACGCGTATGGCGAAATTACTAAATTTTTTTTTCTTTGATATTTGGAGTATTTGAGTAAAAACTATAATAAGGATTCGAGTTCCTATTACTGATAAGTCGAAAGGGAAAAGCGATATTTTTGTATCGAAAGAAATCAAGTAGTTAATTAAATAGACCAAGATTCGTATAAAAAGACTTGATTATTTGGTGATGGTTAATGACAAGCTAATTTCTGGTGTTGAATTAACGTGAGTATTTTTATCTTCAATGTTAACAATTGAATTTGATATCCTGCTCACTACCAACCATGATCGGAAACTGACGTACAGACGCGCCGGCGGAATCCTCTAACCAAGGAAATTCCAAACTGCCTGCGCTGAAACAATCGAGAACCAGCGGTTTGAAAGGGGGGAATGTAACGTTATTTTCACGTTTCTGTTACTTTATAAAACGCGCTGCTTGCGATTGTTTCACGCGCGTTTCGAGGATCCGATCTTGGTTGGGCAGTAGCCGATAGTGCACGGTCTAATCCATGATTTGAATATTTTTCATGTACGCGCGAGGAAATAAACTCAAGAAAAGAGGGCGCGGACTCATCATTCTCAGCGCTTCCGTTCCGCTGACCGAAGCGCACACCAGAGAGAGAGTTCAACCGCCGTCCGAGATAAACGTATTAGAGAGGGTTCAACCGTCGTCCGAGATAGACGTATTGGCGAGGGTTCAACCGTTGTCTGCGATAGACGTGTTACGTATTAGAGAGAGCGATCGACACCCGTGGCGAGACGGCGCGTTTAGATTGTCGAGAATATAGTAAGACGCCGGGAAGGGCGCAATTAACGAAATCTCTATTGTATCGAGTCAAGGATACTAAACTGTTGTATCAAAGCGCGATATTTTATATTAAAGTATTTCTAGTCGTTTTTATAAATTATTCGCGCATTTATTGATCCCGTGAGACCTCACCTGGCGCTCTTCGAGGAACTGCAGATTGCGAGGTAAGTTTGGAATTTTCTTGAGTTAATTTTGGTAAAAGGGTTTTTCGAGCCGGCGTGCATGTCGTGGCTCACATCTGTAAGACAGGTTACTAGATACGGTTTTTTCCCATTCATGTGTTTTTCCTGCATAATAAAACAATTAAACTTTGTTAACACCGGCTTCCACGAGCCGACCCGCTCTGTGCACAGCTAGCCGAGGAAAAGTCTCGTGGTTGTCCGAAGTATGCTACAGTATATATGGTGTGTTCCACGGCTAATCGCACGGTGGAAACCCGACCGGTCTTCGATTCATCATTACAATTCGCATTGTATCATACAAGCGAACGAGCAGTAGCTCTATTTACTAAATTCGATCGGCGTTTGACGTATAACGAAGAACAGTATCAATATCTGCTGCAACAGGTTAAAAATCATTACAAACGTTATGAGACAAATGTTACGGAAAAATCACTCCTCGGGTGAAATGACTTTCGCAATCGTAATAAAGAGATTTGAAAAAAAAAATAAGTTTACCTGTAACATAAATTACTCCACAGATTTTATGACCTCAAAGAATTAATCCAGCAATCAAAATTTGCCACTCATGACAACCTGCGAAAAAAATCTATTTTTAGCGACGCTAATTCATAAAAAGTTACTGACTGCCATGATCAAGCTAACGGATTTATCAGAAAAAGTTTACAGAACATTTTTCACAAAACTGAATTAGCCACCAAGAAATCTGTGAAGCCAATTGTGTCAGTGTTGAAAACGGTCTTAGTGAATTTCAAACACTATTTTCCATTTGGTTTCAAATTTAACTTATATTAGCGTATAAATTTGTATTAAATATGTAGGAGTCGGAAACAGTTGAATCTACAAATTAGGCAGAAGGATTTTTTTGTTGTGCATCAATTTTCTACAAAATTTTTGTTCGAGTTTTTCCGATATAATCGAAAAATTAGTTAATTAGGCAAGTCAAACCGATATTTTCGTATAAAATGCGGTTTGCACCTTAATTACTCAGATGCATTTGACTTTACAGATGTGGGTCACCAGACCTTTTTTGTAGAGAATTGAATTTCCTTCAAAAGCCTTATTGAGAAAATACCGTACGATTAATACAGGCTTGGGTGCACGCATAATAATGGAAAAAAAAAATTTTCCAATGTTAATCAAATGGGAAAAATTCAAAGCCGGTGATGGACCTCTAAATATTTTTTAACAGCGCCCTCCTTGCACAAGGCTTTCTGTCTAGACATAAACTAACGACTTTTGAGTTGAGAAGAACGATAAAAAAATATACTTCTGAAATGACACAGTCTAATATATATGGTGTGTTCCACGGCTAATCGCACGGTGGAAACCCGACCGGTCTTCGATTCGGATAAAAAAAATTTCCCTCAAAGTGCATCATAAATACAGCATATGATAATTTTTTCAGATTTTTTCCGTTATTTTTTTTCCAGTTATGAATTTCTGAAAATTCGATCAAAAAAAAGTTCAAATGCAAATATCTCCTAGACGAAACATTCAAATTCAATTGCACGCGCGTCAAAATTTGCGTTTCGAACTGCACTTTTAGAAACGAATATTGTGAACAAAATTTATTTATTTTAAAAAAAAAATTTCACGTTTTAAAAATTAAAATTGACTTTTTGAAAAAACCCCATTTTTGATTTTTTTAAAAAAATGTTCCCAAATTCCGTATCCAATTACGAAAATTTTGAGCCCTTAGTGAGAATGGGCAATTGATATCTACTATTTTTCCGTGAATTTTTGAGTTCATTAAAATTGGGAAACGTGCACGTATCTCCTGAACGAAATATTTCCAATTGGATCGTAAGCACGTTACAATGTGCTTTTTCAATTGCTCTTTCAGGGAAAAGACTTGTGAAAAAATTCAAATACATTTTAATCAGTTTCGTCACGTTTTCATTACTAAAATTTATTTTTGGAAATAAAAAATCCCGCTTAAAAAAAACCTCAAATTCCTTGTCTCATTGCGCAGATGTTGAGCCTCTGGTGAGAGTTGGAAAATAATATTCACTATTGGGACTTTCAAGGGTGAGCGCGATGTTCTCAGTACTCATCTTTGCGATGCGCGTTGCGCGCGCTCGTCTACGACTCATTCTGACAACATCGCGCTCACCCTTGAAAATCCCAACAGTGGATATTATTTGATTCTCACCAGGGGCTCAACATCTGCGCAATGAGACAAGGAATTTGAGATTTTTTTTTTAAGCGGGGTTTTTTATTTCCAAAAATAAATTTTAGTAATGAAAACGTGACAAAACTGATTAAAATGTATTTGAATTTTTTCACAAGTCTTTTCCCTGAAAGAGCAATTCAAAAAGCACATTGTAACGTGCTTACGATCCAATTAAAAATATTTCGTTCTGGAGATACGTGCACGTTTCCCAATTTTAATGAACTTCAAAATTCACGGAAAAATAGTAGATATCAATTGCCCATTCTCACTAGGGGCTTAAAATTTTCGTAATTGGATACGAAATTTGGGAACATTTTTTTAAAAAAATCAAAAATGGGGTTTTTTCAAAAAGTCAATTTTAATTTTTAAAACGTGAAATTTTTTTTTTTTAATAAATAAAATTTGTTCGCAATATTCTTTTCTAAAAGCGCAGTTTGAAACGCAAATTTTGACGCGCGTGCTATTGAATTTGAATGTTTCGTCTAGGAGATATTTGCATTTGAACTTTTTTTTGATCGAATTTTCAGAAATTCATAACTGGAAAAAAAGTAACGGAAAAAATCTGAAAAAATTATCATATGCTGTTTTTATGATGCACTTTGAGGGAAAATTTTTCCATCCGAATCGAAGACCGGTCGGGTTTCCACCATGCGATTAGCCGTGGAATAACTCATATATATTTTCATAAAAAATGATAATTTGTTAATGATAATATGTTAACAAGCATATATTTGATGAATTTCATATTTAAAATACGTAGGTATTCGAAATAAACATAAAAAAAATGAGAAAAAAAAATTTATCACGGTAAGGATCGAACCGGGGACCTTCCGATTACTGGTTTCGCTCGCTGCCCGCTCGGCTACTCGGCCAGTTGGAAAGAACCTTATCGTTAGTCCTCATAAGCTGCTCGCAAAACTTCAAAGTCGATTTTCTCGAAAACTTCTGAATATGGCATCGAACTGCTTCGGCATGTTCGAATTTGGGGTCCCAACTTTACGTACCCTTGTAAGACCGATAGTTCGGTAATAGAAAGAACGAATAACAACGAAAGTGTTCCCATACATGGATCAAACCGTCTTTTCTTTTCATTTGAAAATACTTTATATTTTATAATTCAACGTTCCAATGTTAAATACGTTGATATGTTTTGTCATGTAGAAAAAAAGCTATTGTGACACATATTATACCAGTCGAAGTAAGCGATGACATTTCGTTAGTAAAATATCAAGGAAAAACCAATATTAATCAACTGATCAGAATTGGAAATTATATCTGTAAAAAACTCACTAATTGTAATAAAATTTGGTAAATATATTAAAAGAAAACTGTTTCTATATCTAATCACATATGAAGCCATATAATAGTATATTACGATACAAGGGCGAAAATATTTTTTCTGACGAATGTGAGTTTGTAGCACGAGCCGAAGGCGAGTGCTGCAATCACACGAGTCAAGAAAAGGTTTTTCGCACGAGTATAGTATACATTTTTATGACACGCCGTGCGTAAGATGCGATTTTTCCGCTCACTTCGTTCGCGTCAAATCGCATTTACACACCTCGTGCAATAAAAATGTATACTATACTCGTGCGAAAAACCTTTTCTTGACTCGTGTGATTGCAGCACTCGCCTTCGGCTCGTGCTACAAACTCACATTCGTCAGAAAAAATATTTTCGCCCTTGTATCGTAATATACTATTATTGCACGAGATAGAAAAGTACTCATATACAGTCATATACAATTTTATATACCGTAAATAAAAGTTCCACGTATATATGACTATATACAACACTATATTGAATTATATATAACTGTATATGATATTATATCTAATTATATAAACTCCCTATAAAAATAGTATATCCATATATCATTACATACAGAACTACATATAATTTTATCAAATCAAATTTGATGGAAGTACATTGATATCGGATTATATATACTAATGTATAGAGTTATATACAATCATATATAAACCTATATATAAATATATATGATTGTATGTCATTTTTTATAATTGTATCTAAGTATATACAATCATTTTTACTCGGGCGGTTATATGGGAGTAGAGTTTTTGTAAGAAAGCCAGAACAAAGAAGATTGTCGACATGGGATAAAAAGTCAACTATGGGCATTCTACTGGGATATAGCGATGTTGGATATAGGGTTCTCTTGAATAATAAAATAACAATTGCGAGACACTGCGAGATCGTAGAAAAGGACGTAAAATGCATTGGTATTGATTTAGTCCAGTCATTACGTCGGAAAAAAGGGAATATAAATGAAAGTGAACCGAGAAAGCTGATTTTTGGATATGTTGTAGAAGGGGCTCAGAAAAGCTTAACTTCAATTTGTCGACCAAGATTTCCTATGAGCTTTCGCCGCCATCTTGAAAAGAGGGTTAAATTTGGTTTTTTCTCGATGATTCGGCTCTACGTCACGATACGAAAATTGTGCTCATGTACTTTTATGTTTCTTTTTTTACGCTCTACATTTAAGGTCATATGAGTTTTTGACCCACCGTTGATCGTTTTCGAGATATCGAGCGCAAAAGTAAAAAATTGAGGGATCGAGATTTATTTTTTTCAGTTTTCTTCTTTCTGGTGATAGATATCAAAAAAGGGTTTGAAATCAAACTGGTAGAGCATCTTAATACC
Organism: Sussaba pulchella; assembly: GCA_963971145.1. Lineage (NCBI taxonomy): Eukaryota > Metazoa > Arthropoda > Insecta > Hymenoptera > Ichneumonidae > Sussaba > Sussaba pulchella. The sequence goes on from CAXAQZ010000116.1 coordinate 60,689, forward strand.
TACAATGAGCTTCTTCAATTTTTTTGTTTGGACAAAAAATACGTCTCGTAGCACGCCGCAAAGTCGGTAAGTCCGCGCGAATTTTCGATTTTATATTAGCTTGCGCGGCTATGTTGAAAAACGGTTGAATTTGGTTTTTTCTCGATAACTCTGCTCTCCGTTACGATACAAAAATGGTGCTTATAAACTTTATATATATACTATTATCTATACTTTTTTTTGCTTTTTTTACGCTCTACAATTAAGGTCATATGAATTTCTTACCTACCGTTGATCGTTGTTGAGATATTGAGCGCGAAAGTGAAAAATTAAGAGATCGAGCTTTGTTTTTTTCGGCTTTTTTTTTCTTTCCGGTGATAAATAACCTAAGTATGTTTGAAATCAGACTCGTAGAGTGTCTTAATACTTATATTCTGAAAATTTGTGAAAATGGGTGATTGTTTTATTTGCAAAAAACCTTTGGTGCAAGACATTTATGTGGCCAAGAAGAGAGCTGTTCGTGCGAGCGTGAAAAGAGGAAATGAGGAACATCAACGTATATTACAAAATGTCGATTCAGTGAGCGTTCACAGTTCGCGCTACAAGAAGTATGGCAATGGAAGACTAGCGACGTTTGCCTCTCGACGAAGTACTTCTACGTCGGAACAACCGGCAGAACCTGACGAACAATTGCAGCACGTGCCTGTTTTTGATTTTAAAAATAAATGCTTATTTTGCGGAGGAGTCATAAGTGATCAAACAAAATTGCCGCCAAACAGACGGAAAAAAATTCATTCGGTAGAAGAACAATCAATGAAAGAAAGTATTCTGGAGCATCTTGCTGGCTGCGACGATGATTTTGCTATTTCAATCGTGGAGCGTGTTCGGCATGTGCCTGATCTCGTCGCTACAAGAGCTCGATATCATCGCGAATGCATTTCTCGTGTGTACCACTCACTTCCTATCGAGGAGATTAACAAAGGACGACCTAACGGAAACAAAATAGACGAAGCCATGGAAGATATTCACTCTTTCTTGAAGGAGAATTCCGATGAATGCACTATCTTATTCTGTGAACCGAGCTAACTGTAACCCCACTTCGGAATTGTTTTATTTGATAATTTGATATTGATAAACCGCGCTATTCATAAATGTTTAATTGCAGTTAGATGCAAAAAAAAATTATATTTCGATTGGGTTCCACACCAGTGCTGTAGGTGCTGTTATGCGGGAGATATCGAATTATGTTTATGATTAAAATCGTGTTTCCGACGTTTTTCTCCAAAATTGTTTCAGAGCTGTGGCACACTTTTCAGTAGTCATAGCGTCAGTCAGCTTGTCAGATCAGACGCGGTTATTCTACCATCACTGACATCTCCACATTCACTCATTCATACGAGTATTGACCACGGCTAGTGATGACGGTCACTGATGATCAGTCAACCGTCAATACGAAACCAGCTGTGACATTCATCAATTTTCCATGGATGAGTTAATGAACCAAATAAAAGAAGACGTCGTTCCTCATATCAGAACGGTAAAAAAGCTTTTACAAACAAAGTACGGAAACGACATTCTAATTAACGAGAAACAAAAACGCGGTTGTGTTGTTTGTTTCCGGAATACCGGTTTCAAAATTCTTTCGGAGAAGTGGTACGAAGAAAAACATACCGACTCTCGCGAGAAAAGATTGAGAGTTATTCGCGAAGCGGCAGCGATTATCCGCGAGGACATTAGAGGTGTTGTGTACGATCAACATAATTACCCCCTTTCGGATGAATTCGTGAAAGATGTCGAAGCCGTTGTTCCTGAGACTTTAGAAGTTTTCCTTTCCTCAATGATTACCAAAGATAAACGTGGGGCATTAGAAAATTGGAGAAAAAAATGTACAGCGTTCGTTTACGCCATAATAACAGCCGTACGCCCTCGTTCGATTTTTTCCCGCTGCAGATAGGTGTCGGAACTTTCCTTTACAGAAAATTTGGTTCGAAAAATCTTATCAACATTTTATCGGCGATGGGATTCTGTGCATCGTACAGAGAAATAACGATTTTTGAGAATTCATGTATTCAGCCAAGGGACTGCAATATTTTGGAAAATTCGTTTTCGCAATTCGTCTTTGGCAATGCGGACTTCAACATCAACACTCTCAATGGTCATGGAACGTTTCACGCAATGGGAGGAATACATTGCGTAACCCCATACACAGCTATCGACCGTGAGACTGTAATTCCGCGTATTGTCGAAATTAAAATGGCCAAAGAAGTTGCACAATTGGGCACATGGTTCCATTACTCTCTTACAATCAGCATAAATCGGCAGGCTTACAGTCCATAACTGTCGCTGATATCGAAGCTCTCCGTCAACTATCGAGCGACATTGTACCTACAATACCAGATTTGATTTGGCTATACGGAAAATGAAGTTGCTCTCTTCGAATTCCAGGATGGAATGATTTATGGAGACCGTTACAACCAATATGCGATATGAACGCTCAAGAATTATCTGTCTTCCTTTTATCAATGCACCGCCATCGGATTACGACACTATCCTCACGTCGCTTCACGAAGCTGTCGAGAAAAGCAAGCGTTGCGGGCAAAAAACTCCCTTCGTCACGTTTGATCAACCACTATACTGGAAAGCACGCGATATCGTGGGGGCTCCGAACGCAACATCGGACTTGAAGAACGTCGTCGTGAAGCTCGGTGGATTCCATCTATTGATGTCGTTCATGGGAACAATTGATATGATTATGTCGGGCAGCGGAATTCAAGAGCTTTTCAAGTTGATTTACGCAGAAAACTGTGTCGAAAAAATTCTTGCCGGCCATGCGTACGCACGAGCTGTCCGTGCTCACATTTTGTCACACGTAGCTCTGTCGAAAATGATACTGGATTCGCTAGAATTTCTCGACAACGAACGTGATGAACTTGATTCCTACGCAGATGATGTTTTTAATCGGCCCGCTGTACTGACTGCCGCAAATAACAACGAAGTGAAAAAAGCATATGAAAAATTTTGAAACGAATTAAATGCCATAGAAAAGAGAGGCCCAACGGCCAAACTATGGGTACAGTACCATCGAATGGTTTCTCTGGTGAAGAATTTCATAGAGGCAGAAAGATCAGGCAATTGGGAGCTTCACCTCGATACCATCCAAAAAATGCTTCCTTTTCTTCATGCCAGCGGGTATTTCTTGTATGCGAAGTCAGCCCACTTATACCTACAGGACAGGCGAGCTCTGCATAAAAAAATACCCGACGAAGATTACGTAAGATTCACAACACATGGCTATTTTACGATTCATCGCACGGACAAATTTTGGTCCGGTATTTCATCAGACATGACGATAGAGCAGACTCTTATGCGATCCATGAAGACAACAGGAGGACTAACTCAAGGGCGTGGAATTACGGACAGCACAATAGCATCGTGGACTTTGGACATGGTTCAGCTTCAAAATATTTGCGAACAAATTGAAAATTTCTCCGGAGTACCTTGCTCCACAATTGAACAGCACGTCGACATGAGGCCCACGCGGATTAATCGAGATAATATCGACATTGAGAAGCTGGACATGTGGCTCGCAGGGCATAATCCTTTCCCTGAAAATAAGGAATTAATTTCTATTGGCACAGGAGTTGTCGCAGACGAGAAAATTAATTGTCATCGTGCAAAAGAAGTTGGCTGCGACATGATGTCGAAAATCATAGGAGAAAATTTTGGGTCCTTGTCGTTCAAAAGGAAGGATAAGGTGCTCCCGATATCGGCAGTCACCAGCAGCATTAAAATCGATGCAACGCCAGTCCCGATCAACCCACTTTTACTTTTCCAAAGAATGTGCATTGCGAAGAACTCCGAGACTGATATGAAACATTTTCTGGCGTACGAGCTCGCGCCGTTTCCATTGTCTTTATTTACCGAAGAAGGAATGCGTAAAGGAACAAAGTCATCATTATATAATGATTTCGAACCTTTAGAGGAAAATTTACGAACTCGTAACAGACATCTTCAGATAAATGACGGCGGTTTTCTTCTGCACAAAGTTGTTTGGGGTCGTGTAGAAACATTTGGTCTCATTTGCCAGAAATATGTTGAGTACGTGCGACGATACTTTCGAGAGAACGTCAAAATTATATTCGACGGTTATCCACAAGATATGAGTTTCGCGGGAACCAAAACTTCTGAAAGACGACGCCGTTCGAGAAAAAAACAATCGCCAGAATTTGCATTTGATGAAAGTACAGCTCCAAAAGTTAGCCAGGAGAAGTTTCTAGCAAGAGACACAAACAAAGATAATTTCATACAAATGCTTCGCCTTTATTTTGCAAAGGCCGAAATTATCGTTGAACAAGCCTTCGAGGATGCAGATACTCTCATTGTCTCCACGGCCATACAAGAAGCATTAATTTTTGACTCCGTTGAAATCGTCGGCGAAGACATCGATCTTTCGGTTTTACTTTGTGGACTCGCACAGGACACAAGAAACGTGTACTTCCGAAAACCAGCAAAAGGGAAAACACCCGAAAAACTCTACTCTCCGGTTAGTATAAAGCATGATAAGTCCGTTCTCGACAACATACTTTTCCTTCATGCTTTTAGCGGTTGCGATACCACATCGTCCTTTTTCAATATTGGCAAATCAGAATTCATAAACACTCTCGAGAAGCATCCGGAGCTATGGCCATCGGTGCATTTATTCAAACACGAAAAAATCGATCCGGAGATTCTGACTTCCACAAGAGAACGATTCCTCATCGCCCTTTAGGGCAGAAACAACCAGGAAAAGTCTATAAATGATTTACGATTTAACTGTTTCACTAAATCAGTGAATAAAAATGAGTTGGACCGCCTCTCACAACTCCCACCGACGAAAAGTGCAGCACGCCAGCATATACTCCGCACATATTATCAGGTGCAAACGTGGCTCGGGATTTATCAGAAATGGGGTTGGCGACGAACAAGTCATGGACTTGAACCGATTGTTCACACAGCTGAACCCGCGCCACCTGAGCTTTTGAAGCGTATATCGTGCAGGTGCAAGGGAAAATGCGAAGCTTCTTGTGGGTGTAGAAAAGCGGGAATCGCTTGTTCGATTATTTGCCTGAATTGTAGTGGACAAATATGCAACAACGTCCAAAATCGACATCCTGTTGCATGAGGATGATGAGGATGAACTGAACATCGAAGAGTCACGTCATGTGGCTGTAGAATCGAACCAACTCGATGAGTCTTTCCAGGATGACTGTGTACCGGGACCATCCAAACAAAGAAAAATATAAACATTGAAACATATACAACTTATACAGCCGCGCAAGCTAATAATAAAAAATCGAAACTTCGCGCAGACTTGCCGAATTTGTTGCGCGTTAAAAGTCGTAATTTTTGTCTTTAAAAAAACACGCTGTAGGTATTAAAATGCTCTAGAAGTTTCATTTTGAACATTTTTTCGATATCTATCACCAGGAAGAAAGAAAAACTGAAAAAAAAAATTTTTTTAAACTCCCGGCTGGAGTAAAAATCGAACACAAAAAAAAATTAGAACGAAAAAAAGTAATCTGATAGAAGGCATGAATAAAATTCATGAATCTAAAAAGGATACAACAAATTAATAAATTTAAAATGGACAAAACAAATTAGTGAAATCAAAAGAATGAAATAAATAAATAAATTCAAAAAGGATGAAATAATTCAAAAAGTCATCTTAGTTTATTCATAGTTTGAATTATGATCGTTCGTTTGTATGAGTTCAATTTTTTCAATCGTGGTAATTTCCTCACGGCCCTCAATTCAGTCAGGAGACGTCATTCATTAAACATAAGTCGGGGGACGTTTTCTTTCGTATCGTCGAACATCTGAATCCAGATCGTCTTCATGTTCAATTAATGGCGTCTTCTTTGCACTATCAAACATCTATATCCTATATCATATTTATGTTTAATGAATGACGTCTCCCGACTGAATTGAGGGCCGTGAGGAAATTACCACGATTCAAGAAATTGAACTCATACAAACGAACGATCATAATTCAAACTATGAATAAACTAAGATGACTTTTTGAATTATTTCATCCTTTTTGAATTTATTTATTTATTTCATTCTTTTGATTTCACTAATTTGTTTTGTCCATTTTAAATTTAATCATTTGTTGTATTCTTTTTAGATTCATGAATTTTATTCATGCCTTCTATCAGATTACTTTTTTTCGTCCTAATTTTTTTTGTGTTCGATTTTTACTCCAGCCGGGAGTTTAAAAAATTTTATTTATTTATTTTATTTCATACGTTTTAAAGATAATTCGATATAATTTTTTCCACGTCCGCCAATGATTGGAATCATTTAGCTCGAACCAGACGTCCACGTCACAAAACAGTTTGCCTACTAGTGTCATAACGTACTATTGTTTATCGATTCAATATCGTAAAACGTAACCACTGTATGGAAATTTGATGTGACAAGACTTTGAAAGTATCGACTAGCTGCGGCACATGCTGGTTGTCCTTGGGCGCAGTTAAGTACAGTCGCAGCGAAATGTCAGCGCATCGTGGAATCTTGAGGGCGGCTTAATAGAGCCTTAACCAAATCTCAGTGCATTATTGAGATTTCAAGCGTGGCTCTATGTAGCCTAGACCAAATGTCTGCGCATTGTACAGTTTTCAAGCGCAGCTCGACGTAGCCTCGACCAGATATCAGCGCATTCCGCTGGTCCTTCCCAGTCATTATAAGTTTTGAATATGTCTTAAGCCAGTAAATGTTGAACAAATGCAGCTTCGACGAGTGAACGTTGAATGGATGCTGCTTCGACGAGTGAACGTTGAATGAATGCTGCTTTGAAAAGGACCTGACTCATATAGGAAAAACAATAAAAACAAATATACATATTGTGCCTTCTGACAAATCGCTTTGTCTAAAGTTTTGTCGGTTGGAGGATAAAGTAAAAAATTGAATCCGATAACAATTTTTTCTTTCGAATTGCCAATTCCACCGAGGTAAACAATATCACTGGGCATAACCACATCGTCCAGCTGAACATCCATATTCACGTTTTTCACAATCCTGATAACATTATCATACGTTGAATAAAAAAGAATGAACTCATTAAACAATATCGTTCGTACGTGAAATCAGTTGATGACCATAAATAAAACAATATCGGCGGGCATAACCACGTCATCCGACCTAACCTCCACATTCACATACATCTCAATTTCACGCCCGAATACAAGTATCCAGAATTATTAATTCGACGTGATTGATAAAATCGTCAGTAGATCAATCTTGCTGACTAACTAATTATTGAACGTTGAATGGAAAATGCACTCTTTAAAGAAATATCGTTCATACGTGAACTCAATTGATAAAAAATGTTCACTCTGAATCACTCGAGAAAAAAAAAAATTTCCGCTGCAAGTTCTGTTTCCAGGTTAAAACGATCGGCCAATAGCGCTGTCTCTCTCGCACTCAGCGATATCGTCCAGAGCCTTGATGCAAAGCATACGGATACGTTCCACTACAGTTACACACGCGCTGTCACAGCTGACGATGCCGTGAAGTCTGCGATTCATGCAGTCGAACTCATCAAAATTGCGATTTGAGAAAAACGTTCGAAAACGTTCAAATTTCTACATTTAATATCTCCACGAGTTGAGATCTGATCATAAATATTATGGAAGCTAAACCCTCTCTGTGACTTCCGACACCGATGTACATCAATTTGTCAGAAGAAAATCAGCCGTTTGGCCGGTAAAGCATTTCTAACAAAACGCCAATTCACGTTGGTCACGACGAAACACATAACTCCCGTTTTCAGCCGGGAGTTAAAAAAAACAAATCTCAATCTTAATTTTTCACTTTTGCGCTCGACATCTCAACCGAACCTCTATTTTAGCCGATGTTTTTTTATTCCCTCGAAATTGAACGGAGTTAAAGTATGACTCGAAATAGTGGTTGACTCCAAATCAACCGTTTTTCAAGATGACCACGCAAGCTAATATAAAATCGAAACATCGCGCGGACTTACCAACTTTGGATAAAAAACCAACGGTGGATAAAAAACTTATATGACCTTAGATGTAGAGCGTAAAAAAAGAAACAAAAAAGTACATGAGCACAATTTTCGCATAGTGACGTAGAGCCGAATTATCGAGAAGAAACCAAATTTAACTCTTTTTCCAAGATGGCGGCGAAAGCTCATAGAAAATCTTGGTCGACAATTTGAAGTTAAGCTTTTCTGAGCTCCCTCTACAACATATCGAAAAATCAGCTTTCTTGGACAAAAGTCTAAGTGATACCGTATTTGAAAGCGGAGATGAAATCACAGATAGAGATAATAACGCAGAAAGAAATGATACCGGGAATTCATCGTTTAAAATACCACGTAGATCTACACGTACTAAAAAAAACCCAATAAGTTACCCTGAAAATAAATCAAGCAATATTTGTGTAAATTATTGCCGAATAGATACTACGTATACCTTTGAGGAGGCGATGGATAGTCAAGAGCGTGAAAATTGGAAGAAAGCTATGGATAAAGAAATTGAAAGTTTAAATGAAAATAAAACGTGGGAACTGGTTAATAAAATAGAGGATAAGAAAGTACTAGATGTGAAATGGGTCTACACTAGAAAATCAAATTATATTTATAAAGCTCGGTTAGTAGTTCGAGGTTTTCAACAAACGGACGTAATTGATGACATATATGCCCCGGTAGTAAAAACACAAACTTTGAAGATTTTGTTTTCCCTTTGCTGTCAGTTTGGTCTTATCATAGAACAAATGGATGTGGTTACAGCCTTCCTCAATGGAAGAGTAAGCTCAGAGGTATACGTGAATCAACCTAAAGGTTATGACGACGCAACGAACAGAGTATGTAAGTTGTCAAAAGCGTTATACGGATTACGAGAGAGTCCAAGAGCATGGTATGAGTGTTTTGATGAACATTTAACAAAATTGCAATTTAAAAAGAGTAATACTAATTATTGCTTATATACTAACGAAAAGGGAGACGAAACTATATACTTGTTGATGTATGGGATGACTCATTAATCTGCTGTAAAAGCGAGAAAATTATTCAGAGTCTAAAGAAAGCCCTAATGGATAAATTCAAGATGAATGATTTAGGCGAGATAAGTGACTATCTTGGAATTAAAATAGATTATAATTATCGTAAGAACGAAATGAATCTAAATCAAACAAAGTATATTGAGGCATTAGCTAACAAATATCAGGTGCAAAATAGCAAATTATACAGTACTCCCATGGAGACGAACTTAAAACTTGGAAAAGCTGAAAATTGTACGTCATATATTAATAACAGAAATCTGATCGGAGCCTTATTATACATAAGTTCAATTACGAGGCCAGATGTAAGCTATAGTGTCAATTACCTGAGTAGATACCAAAAGGTTTATGATAAAACACACTGGAAATATGCTTTAAGAGTTCTGAAATATTTGTACTTAACAAAAGACTTGAGTTTACATTACGTAAGAAACAAAGAGTGTGACATCTTAGATTGTCATGTGGACGCAGATAGGGCTGGCGATAATGTTGATAGAAAGTCCACATCTGGTTATGTAGTTCGACTGTTCGGTGATACAGTTGATTAAAAATCACGTAAACAAAAGTGTGTAACGAAAGCGTCTACTTATGCGGAATACGTAGCGCTGTCTGAAGCAGTAAGTGAAGTAAAATTTGTAACTGAAGTGGTTAAATCCTTTAACATCAAACTGCCCGAACCGATAAAGGTTTTTGAAGATAATTCAGGAGCGATAAATATTGCGAATTATGGAAATTTCACGAAAAATTCAAAGCATATAGAAATACATTATCATTATGTACTGTGACACCGGTTTTTACCCGGACACCTTCGCCGCTCCTGTGCTGCGCGTGTTGGGCGCCAGCCGCCACAAGACAGCCCTGAAATTTATTCCCGGGGCGAACCGGGACCGACTAAAGTTTCGCGACAGCACGGAGCGATGCGGACTCAACGGTAGCTCAGCCCTACACGGGTAGAGGGGCGTAGGCCAATACGGTCTAATGATAACGATAGCACAAACTGGTAGAAATTGATTTATTCGCGGGACCGGATAATCGTCCGGTCGCGATTATCAAGCGTTTCGAGCGACCGAATTACAACGTTTTTTAATTACACGGGTCCAGCCCAGCCAAAATATTAGACAGCATTTATTGGACAAAACTTCGGTCGTTCGTGGTATAATTATCTCAGTCGTATGACAACTTCTATTTTCGCTCACAAAGATAGGATACGATACAACAAGACAGTCCTCGGACAATTTTACTACGTCGACAAACTTGAGCGACACATCTTAACGACTCTAACACGCTACTCTAACCACTCCTCCGCCACGCGGTCCGACGGACAATCTCTTCAATAGGATTAATCCTCAAAACTGATTACTCCATTTACACACTCTATCCGGTAAAACAACGTTACATTTCTTACCGAGTCACTAATCCATTCATTCCCTTCGGATCTCTCTCGGGCTTCGCCCCGATCTTCTCTTTTCCCACAATAATCCCGATCCCTACTCATTCACACATTTCTAACGCTAACAACAACGATAATTTAATAATTTACCCTTGTTTTAGGAGTGGGCCCTTCTCGCCAGCACACTCACCTCAGACAGCACGCGGTAAAGCGTATGACAACCGATTCTACTCGAATTGAATGATAGCGCCTGCTCCAGGAGCAGTTACGTCGAATACGCGATAGCCGGACGGCCACGAGGCCGTAGCCGGAGCGTGATACTCCGAATGATAGCCGACGAAGTATTTCTGATGTTATATTTCTTTCCGATAACGTCGACAGCAATATCTAACTAACCCCCATTTAGAATCGATTTCTTTGGCTTACGCACGGGCTACGTTACTCACGGCACGCCGGATCCGGTCTCGCTGATGTTCGCTTCCCTTTCGGGAGGTATGGTGTAGTAGTCTGCTGGTGTGGTCTACCACCGACGAAAGCTGAACGAGAAGAGAGCGACTCGAGGCTCGCCGTGTGGAGCCTCGTCCAAGTGATCCTCACCCCGAGTCGCCGGCTCGGCCGAGACGGGCTCGCTCTCTCGGCGACGCTGAACGTTGGCTCGCTCCACAGATCCGCAGCCTCTTCATAAGATAAATGTCGACAACACTGGTGTACTGGGGATCCCGATCTCGTCCTTATCGACGGACGACTATGGATCCCGCAGTTGGGCGGCAGCGTGATAAATGCCCCTCAGGTGCTTGTGGACAGCAATTTGAATCTCGCCTCCGCCTGCGGTGTTAGACACCCGGCCCGTGCTGCGTCCCCGCGATACAGCAGCGGAGAGACGACAGCATCCTGTCCTCGAGACTCCACCCGGTGGTCGGTGGAGCGGAGGGTATCAGGGGCGGCTCCGAGATGTTTCTCTCCCATCTGAACCGAGTACGGGCTTACGGCAAGCCCCGGGCGGTACGAGGCAGATGCGTGGACCCTCAATTTTGGCCGACCGCAGCTCCTGGCTCAAAGTTCGGATCTTCGGGGCGGGAGAATGCTCCGTCCTTGGATCCGACCGCTGATGGCATTCTCTCCATCAGACAGTAAGGCCTTTTGCACACCGATCCCGGTCGCCTCACTTCCGGGGGGCTATGTCATTCCTTGACGGGAGAAAGGAACGACGTATGACAGCGGCTGTGGGACGAAACCTCTCGAATCTCCGATGTAGGCGATGGCTCCGGTCCGACGTGCGTGAAAATACAAAATGTATGCCAAGATATAAGCCCTATCCTTTCTAAAAAACAATATTCGGTATTGCTGTCGTTTCTTTCATCTCTAGTAATTTCTTTAAATTATTTTCCCAGTTTCTTTAATTTTCGCAATTTCTTTAATTTTCGCAATTTCTTTAATTTTCGCAATTTCTTTAAGTGTCGTAATTTCTCTAATTATTCGTAATTTCTTTAATTTCCATAATTTCTTTAAGGGTCGTAATTTCGCTAATTTTTCGCAATTTCTTTAATTTTTGTAATATCTTTGATTTTTCGTAATGCTGCCGGAGGGAGGGTCGGTGGTCGACAGCTGACAGCGTATGATAGCAAGCGCGAAAGCGCAGTAACGGGGTGCCTCGAAAAGCACCACGTTACAGTACATGAGAGCGTAAAAGAAAATTTGATTAAAGTATGTAAGATTGATTCAAATAAAAATGTAGCTGATGTATTTACCAAGGCACTGTGTAAAGGAAAATTCGAAAAATTCAGGGAACTATTGAACGTAAGGAAAAATCTACAACATAAATATAAGGAGGCGTGTTAGAAATGTACATTTCCATTGTACTCGTCGTATATACAACACGTACCATAGTGCGCGCGTGAGAGTATTGTATACATACACACGAATGTGACGCGACTGCGAGGCGCGCACTGGAAAGGGACTCGGCAGATTTGCGTATCAGACGTCGACCGAGACGCTTGCTCACAAGGTGTAACCAACGATGTAACGTAATTGATAAATACTTATATACACATTGTTGCGCTAACTATTCTCTCTGGCTTTGACCAACCTCAATAAAAATATTACAAAAAGTATGTTATAAAAAAATATTTTCAATAAAATAAATTTAAAAAGGATGATATAATTCAAACCATCTTCTTAGTTTATTCATAGTTTAATTTATGATCGGTCGTTTCGGTGAATTCAATATTTTAAATCGTATTGATTTCTTTACTTCTCACGATTCAGTCGGGAGTCGTCATTAAGTAAACATAAAGATGATATAGAATATAAATGTTTGACGATGCGAAAGAAGACGTCTCCCGACTGAATTGAGAGGACTGAAGAAATTACTACGATTTAAAATATTGAATTCACCGATACGACCGATCATAACTTAAACTATGAATGAACTAAGAATTAGTTCATCATTTTTAAATTTATTTTATTAAAAATATTTTTTTATAACATACTTTTCATAAGATATATTTTTTCAAGTTTTGATTTTTTTCGCGTCCGAGTTTTTTTTTGCAGTCGGGAGTTTTTAACATTTTTTTATTTTTTTTTCATTCTTTTATGTGTCTTGCATCTCATTCGCAGGATAGAATTCGAATTAAAAATAGAAGACCTTCAATCAATCATTTGTGTCACTTGCGTATCATTCAATGAATGGAATTTCAAATGTTTAGCTGCGTAAAACTTTATTTTCTATGCATGATTTTTTTTTCATGAGTAATGGAATAAGTAGGACGTTGAGCGGTGTGGTTGTTTTGTATGGTCCGCAGCTGACTTGTCTCAGACCATCTTCGAAAGCGTACAATTCAAGCTCGACGTACAGATAAAAAATGTTCAATGAATGATTCGTGTTGCTTGTGTATCATTCGATGAATGGAATTCCGATTTAATGCCTGCGTAAGACTTTATTTTCCATGCATGGTTTTTTTTTTCATGAGGAATGGAATGAGTAGGACATTAAGCGGTTTGGGAGTTTTTTTTTGGCTACGCCGTTGATGAATAGGAATTCAGTCGCTTACCTGTGACGAAGACCTTTTGTGCAATATTATATTGTACCTTACACCACATTCGATGAGTGGAATTTCAGCTGGGCCCATGCGTTAAACTGTTTACAAATATGATTTTGTATCTTGCGTCTTATTCAAATTTGTGTTTTGCACTTCTTTCGCAGGATATAATTCAAGTTAAAAAGACAAACGACCTCCAATCAATGATTTGTGTTGCTTGCGTATCATTGGATAAATGGAATTCCAATTTGATACCTGCGTAGAACTTTATTTTCCATTATAATTTATATTATATTTATATTATATTATATTTATTATCTTATTGGCATTATAGAATTCTAGTTATAAGGATGAAAGTCCTCCAATCAATGATTTGTGTCGCTGGCGTATCATTTGCCGGATGGAATTTCAATTGTGCCCATACGTTACACTATCTACAATATATGATTTTGTATTTTGTGTCCTATTCAATTCTGTGTCTTGCACCTCATCCGCAAAATAGTATTCAAGTTATAAAGATGAAAGACCTTTAATCAATGATTTGTGTCGCTTGCGTATCATTCGATGAATGGAATTCAATTTGTTACTTGCGTTGAATTCATTTCCGATCAATGATTTTGATGCATCACGTACTTTCCAATGACTGAAGTAACTTTACGTTACAACTTTAGTTACAATATGATTTGTGATGCACAGTGCTATCAGATGAATACAGTTTAATGTTTATACAAATTCTATAGTTGAATTGAAATATAAATTCACTTTCGGTTAATACTTTAACGCTTGGAAATTATTCCCGGTTCCTTGAGAATACACTGATCACAGATCCATTTAATTTCATTCTGCTTTTTATTAATTTCCCTAGACATAAATACTCGTCCACCTCGAGCTACATTATCGAAGAAACTTCTTACTTATCAATATGGGGTATTCCATACGAACTGAACCCCCTTTTCAGCCGATGTTTTTTTATTCTCTCGAAATCGAAAGGAGTTGAAGGTATGACGAGAAATAGTAGTTGATTTTAAATCTTAGGCCTCTAGGTTTATTTCTCACTATACTTCTGTAATTGGTATTTTTACTACTTTCGAAGGTTTCGAGGCGTGGTGAGTCTTTATTTCTGAATTAAATTGATGTTGTCACGAGTGTTTTGGAACGGAATTTACCTGTTCTTTCAGATGAAATTATGAGATCTCAGTATCAAAAATGTTTTCTTATGATTTAAGGCAAAAAAACACAAAAAACTTCATATCTGGAAATGAATATTTTTTTTCTTGGTCCCAAATTTTTGTAATATTCCCATGATTATTCTGAAGCTACTGTATAAATTTTATGATGGAACTCAGAAATTTACGGTACCCAGAAATTTTGGAATATTAAGAAAAATCAGAAATACCCGTATTTCTGTATTTCTGATTTTTCATAATATTCCCAAATTATCATTATATATAAAGGAATATTATAAAAAATCAGAAATACAGAAATACGGGTATTTCTGATTTTTCATAATATTCAAAAATTTCTGGGTACCGTAAATTTCTGAGTTCCATCATAAAATTTATACGGTAGCTTCAGATTAATCATGGGAATATTACGAAAAATTGGGACCAAGAACAAAAATATTGTTTTCGAGATATGAAGTTTTTTGTGTTTTTTTGCCTCAAATCATAAGAAAACATTTTTGATACTGAGATCTCATAATTTCATCTGAAAGAACAAGAAAATTCCGTTCCAAAACACTGGTGACAACATCAATTTAATTCAGAAATAAAGACTCACCACGCCTCGAAACCTTCGAAAGTGGTAAAAATACCAATTACAGAAGTATAGTGAGAAATAAACCTAGAGGCCTAAGATTTGAAATCAACTACTGTTTCTCGTCATACATTCAACTCCTTTCAATTTCGAGAGAATAAAAAAACATCGGCTGAAAAGGGGGTTCAGTTCGTATGGAATAGCCCACATAGAAAAAAAAATTATATTATCATTTGTATTCATTTTATTTTTATATGCTTATATTGTTAATTATAATATGTCGATCATTTGTGATAGCCATTTCTTCTTGCTTATTAATTTGTTAACGGCAACGAACTCTCAGATTCACTTGACGTTATTCCGGTACGTATTCACTATCTCTACCTTCATGTCACAGCTGATTTCGTATTGAAGGTTGACTGATCATCAGTGACCGGCATCACTAGCGGTCGTAAATACGGTAGAAAAATCGCGTCTGATCTGACGAGCTGACTGACGCTATGACTATTGAAAAGTGTGCGACAGCTCTGAAATCGATTTTGGGAAAAAACGTCCGAAACACGATTTTAATCATGAACATAATTAGATATCTCCCGCATAATAGCACCTACAGCATTGGTGTTGGTCACAATCGAAATATAATTTTTTTTTTTGCTTTTAACTGCAATTAAACACTCAGGAATAGGGCGCTGAATTTTGAAAAATAGTTCGATGTTCAGGGACTGAGCTTAGTTTGCGCCCGGGCCATTGCGATCTCTGAGCTAGCCGCGCTCGACCAACTTGCGTCACCCGAGATACCAAATCTCGTGTGGACAAAGAGGCGAGCGGGCTATATACATTTTCAAATCAGTTCGTCGCGGTCGTCCGTCGAATGACGATCATCGGTCATATGCTGGCGAAAAGGCTCTGTACCCTTTCCCAGAAGACTCCTGGAGTCGATCATACGACTCTACGGAGTCTCACATACACTCGATGGTCACAGCGGTCGGGTGAACGGCCACCAGGTCCTAGACTCTCCGACCCTTGACTGTATACCCCGTACCATAAGAGGACAGTAACAGCTAAAAAATCCTCGGTACAGGGATCACAAAGGTTCAATACGCATAAATAATCGAAAACACGCGGTATCGCAATAGCACGGGCCAAACGGGCTTTATCCAGTCTTGTACACACAAGTACATAATCTACATTTCTCCGTGGGTTTTTATGCCGCAAGGCTTTTCCCACAAGAGCCAATAAACGTAAAAAACTCTGTGGCTCAAACGCGAGTGTTTTCATTTTCTAAAAAACGTCAAACTCCATCCATAATTCGATATACAGGGTGTCCAATTTTAATCTTACATTTAATTTATCTCAAAAAATACTACTCCGATCGAAAATAAAGTATAACAAAAATTGAAGAGCCTAAAAGGGGACGTAGAAAAAATTGTTATCTTTCGGTCGGAAATCCAAAATGGCGATTTTAAGGTGGCTAACATGTTTTTTTAAAATAGAATCATACTTATTTCTTCGCATCAAAAATTTTGTCATGTCAAAACTGACAACTTTTGTAGAAAACTTTTTTCGATAAAATTCATAATGTCTAGGTTAGAACACAATTTTTCCATTGACTATTTTAGCGTTATCCAGGATGTACCACGAGAAGGTAGAGTCATTAACATCTCACGTGTAAGTGTAAGTGTAAGTGTGAGTGTGAGTGTAAGTGTAAGTGTAAGTAAAAGTGTAAGCGTAAGCGTAAGCGTAAGCGTAAGCGTAAGCGTAAGCGTAAGCGTAAGCGTAAGCGTAAGCGTAAGCGTAAGCGTAAGCGTAAGCGTAAGCGTAAGCGTAAGCGTAAGCGTAAGCGTAAGCGTAAGCGTAAGCGTAAGCGTAAGCGTAAGCGTAAGCGTAAGCGTAAGCGTAAGCGTAAGCGTAAGCGTAAGCGTAAGCGTAAGCGTAAGCGTAAGCGTAAGCGTAAGCGCAAGCGCAAGCGCAAGCGCAAGCGCAAGCGCAAGCGCAAGCGCAAGCGCAAGCGCAAGCGCAAGCGCAAGCGCAAGCGCAAGCGCAAGCGCAAGCGCAAGCGCAAGCGCAAGCGCAAGCGCAAGCGCAAGCGCAAGCGCAAGCGCAAGCGCAAGCGCAAGCGCAAGCGCAAGCGCAAGCGCAAGCGCAAGCGCAAGCGCAAGCGTAAGCGCAAGCGTAAGCGCAAGCGTAAGCGCAAGCGTAAGCGCAAGCGTAAGCGTAAGCGTAAGCGTAAGCGTAAGCGTAAGCGTAAGCGTAAGCGTAAGCGTAAGCGTAAGCGTAAGCGTAAGCGTAAGCGTAAGCGTAAGCGTAAGCGTAAGCGTAAGCGTAAGCGTAAGCGTAAGCGTAAGCGTAAGCGTAAGCGTAAGCGTAAGCGTAAGCGTAAGCGTAAGCGTAAGCGTAAGCGTAAGCGTAAGCGTAAGCGTAAGCGTAAGCGTAAGCGTAAGCGTAAGCGTAAGCGTAAGCGTAAGCGTAAGCGTAAGCGTAAGCGTAAGCGTAAGCGTAAGCGTAAGCGTAAGCGTAAGCGTAAGCGTAAGCGTAAGCGTAAGCGTAAGCGTAAGCGTAAGCGTAAGCGTAAGCGTAAGCGTAAGCGTAAGCGTAAGCGTAAGCGTAAGCGTAAGCGTAAGCGTGAGCGTGAGCGTAAGCGTGAGCGTAAGCGTAAGCGTGAGCGTGAGCGTGAGCGTGAGCGTGAGCGTGAGCGTGAGCGTGAGCGTAAGCGTAAGCGTAAGTGTAAGCGTAAGTGTAAGTGAAAGTGTAAGCGTAAGGGCAAGCGTAAGGGCAAGTGTCAGTGTAAGTGTAAGTGTAAGTTTAAGAGTAAGTACAAGTGTAAGTGTAAGTGCGTGCGTGTGGAACACTCACAAAGATTAGGTCTCTGCGGCTCGTCACTTCCGCAGTATTTTTCGACTCCAAACCCTCTTTGTGACCGTACTTCGAACTCTGTCTTAAGATGTTTAAATATTCCACCATTCATGTTTAAGCATGCCTGAACTCGTCTCTCAAAGCCATCGACTGTTCGTAAAAGAATATCTCAAGTGGTTACCTATTGGGAGGAGGGTTGAAAACGTCTCATAATTTTACACTCGACTTTCGCTATAACGTGCTTGCATTCTAAAACTTTCGACGATTCAAAAAAAGAGTAAGGGTTTGTTGACACAATCCGTGTCTGACAATCTTAAAACTAATGAAGGATCGTCTGGTTGAAAATTGTTCAAACACTTTAGTAAGGGTTCGGAGTACGGTCACAAAGAGGGTTTGGAGTCGAAAAATACTGCGGAAGTGACAAGCCGCAGAGACCTAATCTTTGTGAGTGTTCCACACGCACGCACTTACACTAACACTTACATTTACACTTACACTTACACTTACACTTACACTTACACTTACACTTGCACTTACACTTACACTTACACTTACACTTACATTTACACTTACACTTACACTTACACTTACATTTACACTTACACTTACACTTACACTTACACTTACACTTACACTTACACTTACACTCACACTTACACTTACACTTACACTTACACTTACACTTACACTTACGTTTACACTTACACTTACACTTACACTTACACTTACACTTACACTTACACTTACACTTACACTTACACTTACACTTACACTTACACTTACACTTACACTTACACTTACACTTACACTTACACTTACACTTACACTTACACTTACACTTACACTTACACTTACACTTACACTTACACTTACACTTACACTTACACTTACACTTACACTTACACTTACACTTACACTTACACTTACACTTACACTTACACTTACACTTACACTTACACTTACACTTACACTTACACTTACACTTACACTTACACTTACACTTACACTTACACTTACACTTACACTTACACTTACACTTACACTTACACTTACACTTACACTTACACTTACACTTACACTTACACTTACACTTACACTTACACTTACACTTACACTTACACTTACACTTACACTTACACTTACACTTACACTTACACTTACACTTACACTTACACTTACACTTACACTTACACTTACACTTACACTTACACTTACACTTACACATACATTTACACTTACACTTACACTCACACTCACACTTACACTTAAACTTACACTTACACTTACATTGACACTTACACTTACACTTACACTTACACTTACACTTACACTTACACCTACACTTACACTTCCACTTACACTTACACTTACACTCACACTCACACTCACACTTACACTTACACTTACACTTACACTTACACTTACACTTACACTTACACTTACACTTACACTTACACTTACACTTACACTTACACTTACACTTACACTTACACTTACACTTACACTTACACTTACACTTACACTTACATTTACACTTACACTTACACTTACACTTACACTTACACTTACACTTACACTTACACATACACTTACACTTACACTTACACTTACACTCACACTTACACTTACACTTAAACTTACACTTACACTTACATTGACACTTACACTTACACTCACACTTACACTTACACTTACACTTACACTTACACTTACACTTACACTTACACTTACACTTACACTTACACTTACACTTACACTTACACTTACACTTACACTTACACTTACACTTACACTTACACTTACACTTACACTTACACTTACACTTACACTTACACTTACACTTACACTTACACTTACACTTACACTTACACTTACACTTACACTTACACTTACACTTACACTTACACTTACACTTACACTTACACTTACACTTACACTTACACTTACACTTACACTTACACTTACACTTACACTTACACTTACACTTACACTTACACTTACACTTACACTTACACTTACACTTACACTTACACTCACACTTACACTTACACTTACACTTACACATGGGATGTTAATGACTTTACCTCCTCGTGGTACATCCTGGATAACGCTAAAATAGTCAATTAAAAAATCGCGTTCTAGCCTAAAAAATTATGAGATTTATCAAAAAAAGTTTTTTTACAAAAGTTGTCAGTTTTGACATGACAAAATTTTTGATGCGAAGAAATAAGTATAGTTTCATTAAAAATAAACATGTTAGCCACCTTAAAACCGCCATTTTGAATTTTCGAACGAAAAAAAAAAATCTTTCGTACGTCCCCTTCCACGCCCTTCAAGTTTTGTCATACTTAATTTTTGATCGGAGTAGTATTTTTCGGGATAAATCAAATGTAAGATTAAAATTGGACACCCTGTATATCTTTGAAACTACGAGGCAACTTCGCAATGAAGGAGCTTCGACTATACATCGAAGTTGGGTTAATGTTCAAGAAGTTCCGAGAATAAGATACTGCAGTCGCGTCTCGAAAGGCGGTCGGTATGGTAGAAACCTGTATGGTGGTAAATGTACTTGTCTCGAGACGCTCGTTGTTCCGATAGATGATGCGAGATTTCATGCATTGCCGTAAATAGAAACTTAAGATTCATGCGGAAAAGCTTCGACGATTGTCAGGACAAGACATGCCCCACAATTGACAAACACTTGTAAGATCATGACCTGCTTCAAATATCCCGCGTTAACACGTGGTCGGAGCAGGGATCTAACAGCGCGGAATATCGATCATAGTGATCGATATTGTCACGCACGCGCGATTACCGAAACCCCAAGTGCGCAAGTGTCGAACAAGGTGCCGTGGGTACATGTTTAATCACTCCGTGTATCTCAACCTCTTCTTCCCTGGAACTCCGTCGCAACTGCTCGCTTACAAGGCCTAGCCCGTCATCTCTCGAGCGCATGGAAAACAAGTCGAAAGCCATAATCAAGATATCCGACTCCAGGGGAGAATGAGCCATCATTATAATACCAGCGCTCCAAAATAGAAAAGAACTCTGATAAGTATTCCAACAAATTATATTATATTACATCGAAATTGTGAGGACGTTAAAAATCATATCGATACCCCAAAAGTCGAGAAGAATGTTTAGAATGAATGCAGAGTGTGGGTGTGACTTAGTGTGGTACCAAACTGTATGCTTTCGTATTGAAATGATGTCGGAAAAGAAATTATATTAATCATCCATGCTTGTTTTAAATAACTTGTTAAAATAAATTACACATATATAACAAAAAATAGAGTTTGCTTAATATTAAACTAAAAAGAAATAATTAAGCTTACAAATGGCGCCCGAACATTGACACGAAAAACATTATATATATATATATTTTTTTTTACTTTCGTTTTTATTGTCTTTTTTAGAAAATAGATCAGTAAGAGATTGATGACGAGGAATGGTCGCATAAAATTAATGTTAAAAAC
Organism: Sussaba pulchella; assembly: GCA_963971145.1. Taxonomy (NCBI): domain Eukaryota; kingdom Metazoa; phylum Arthropoda; class Insecta; order Hymenoptera; family Ichneumonidae; genus Sussaba; species Sussaba pulchella. Next base: position 82,240 of record CAXAQZ010000116.1, read on the forward strand.
AGATTGAATGATGGCACAATTTCAAGGTTGAACATAAATTGAAGGTTTAAATAAAATCAAGCAAATGGTATATGGCAGAGAGTGAGAACAGCATTTATGTGACAAGATCAGGTCGAATATCGAAACGAAAATATAACTTTCAATTCCAAAGCAGGTCCAAAAGGCAAAAAACATCCATGCCGATCATGGCGGACGAAAGAGTTTGCGGGAGCGAAGCGACTCAAAGACAGCAAATACAGGCGCAGCAGGAAGATTTAGCGAGGAAGCAAAAGGACCTTGAGCTGTTACGAGAAAGCTTAGAAGCTCAGCGAGTGTCTCTGGAGATGCAGAGACGACAACAAGAACAGTCATCAGCTCTTATTGGCCAACATACAGCGGGCAATCAGGGCCGGCAAGGTGCGAATATCGAAGAGATTTCGGCGATCGTGAGTAATGTACAGAATTTACATATCGAGGCAAAAATGCCTACTTTTGATAATGAAAATGATAAAAATCCGATTGAGTTCCTGGAAGAATTGGAAAGATTTTTTAAAATAAAAAATATTGCAAACAGTAGGAAAATGTTGATAGCGGAGCATGCGTTGCGGGGAAAAGCAGCGCTGTGGTTCGAACTTAAGCCGGTGTTTGAGAATTTTGAGAAGTTCAAAGAACTATTTCTTATAGAATTTTATTCGATCCCGGTGAGAATCTTATTCAAAAATCAATGGATGGAGCGGCGATATAATACGGGCGAGTCATTACAAACATGTTATTATAAACAAGTCCGGGATGCGCGATATTTCGAGCCCAAACTATCGTCGTATGAAGTAAATTATCAAATTATCCAGCAATACCCAATATGGGTCAGAGAGACGTTAGTTACCGTAAATTTCAATGATGATGCCAATATAGGCCAAACTTTAGCCAGCCTCGACGAAATTCGGAGAGATCGAGCGAAGAATCGCGAATGTAAACAAGCCACGGGTAATGAAGGCTACAGGTACACGGCTCCGAACCGAGTCCGTCAAATGAATATACATACTTCGGGACCCCGTGCAGGTAATAGAAACGTAACAATAGCTAGCTCGAATGATCGAAATAAATATTATAATAATTCGCCTCGCAGTGGTTATGGATATAGAAATACCAACGGTTATAATAGAGACGCGCGATATTTACATTCTCGGGTTCAATTGCCCGATACGCGTTTCCCCCCACCTAGTACTACTCCGATGATATCCAACACTCAGGGCAGTAGCACAAGTTATCCGGCCGAGACGAATAATCGACATTTAAACTAGAGTTCGGCGCGTTGAACAATGGTCCGCCCACGCGTCGGCAGGATTTTGATTTTATAGAAGAATTGTCGTTAGGCGTCGAAGGAAGGCCGGACCAAAATAGTGAAACTATGTCATTTGGGACATTAGCTCGATGCCCGCATCTGAAAGTCAGCATTGTGGGAAGGGAATATATTATTCTATTAGATTCAGGTAGTCAGATCACGGCAATTTCAGAAGATTTTTACAAAGAATTGAAGACACGATCGCATATAGATATTTTACCGGTGTCACATGTACATGTAACGGCGGCAATCGGAAAAAAAGCAACTACCGTGAAACACCAAGCGTGGTTGAACATAGATATTGAGGGTAATCAAGTAGGATCGCCGGTTTTGATCATTCCATATTTGACTTCCACCGTAATTCTCGGAAATGACTGGATGTTAAGGAACAAGGTCATATTGGATTATAAAAACCATACTGTAGAAGTTTCGGGAAGAGTACTTTCGGCTTCAGCAGTGGTGTTCGATCGAGGGTCGTCGGAAACTCTTCTGTGTTCGCGAGCAGATGAAGAAACATTCGTATATATAATAAATGTAAATGAAATGTCAGCAAAAAATAATAATGAAGAAGTAAATGAAAAAGATTTAATTGATGAAATTAATCAAATTGAGTGTAATAACGAAATAATGGATGAATATGATAAAAGTACTGACGATAATGATAATTTAGTGGGGAATGACGATTTTGAAAAAATAAAAACGAATGAAAATGTTTTAAGCGATAACGAAGGGAAGTTCGATGAAATCGGGAGCACCGAAGAGTTTTCAGATGGCCTTCGAGCGATCGCGTGTACACTAGCACCGTTGACGGAGTCCGAAAAGGAAATAATTCTTAATACACTGAAGCAGTTTAGATTTTTGTTCTCAAATAAGCCAGGATGCGCCCGAGGTTACCAGCATAAATTAACGTTAATTACGGAGAGGCCAAATATTAGACACACGTATCCTATACCATTCAAGCTGCGGAAAAATACACAAAAAGCAATTGATGATATGCTGGAAAACGGTGTTATTGAAAGGGCGGTTAGCCAATATTGTAACCCTTTAAGGGTTATAATGAAAAAAGATAACACTGTTCGAGTATGCTTAGACGCGAGATTCGTTAACAAATGTATCGAGGATGATCAAGAGTCACCACCGTTAATAAATGAGCTGTTGCAGAAATTTCATGGAGCACGGTGGTTTTCTAAATTAGATCTGACACAGGGATATTGGCAAGTACCTCTTCATAAAGATTCTAGGCAATATACCTCATTTCTTTTCAATTCAAGGTTGTATCAATTTTGTCGAATACCTTTTGGACTAAAAACTGCAGGTAGCGGTTTCATGCGAGCACTCAGTTTTGCCCTGGAAAATGAATTCGAATCGTGCACGTCGTGTTATATTGACGATATTTTAATCGGCACAAAAACGTTTCAGGAGCATATAAATGTCCTTTCGGCAATTTTCAAAAGACTGATGAATTTTAATTTTACAATAAAAATTAGCAAATGTCAATTCCTTCAAGTAACAGTACCTTTTTTGGGTTTCGTAATTTCGGGGGAAGGAATTACTCCTGAACCCAGAAAGCTTAAAGATATTGTAGAGTTCGAACAACCTCGAAATAAAAAACAATTACAACAGTTTTTGGGAGTCTGCAACTACTATCGACAGTTTAACGTGAATCAAAGTAAATCTATGGATCGGCTTCGAAATCTGCTGCTTAAAGATAAAACGTGGTTGTGGTCTGACGACCACTCTATAGCGTTTGACAACCTGAAAAAGGATTTGTCAAATTGTATAATGCTCAAACACATTATCCCGAATGCTCAGTTCAGAGTACAAACCGACGCGTGCGACCGCGGAATTAGTGGGATTTTGTACCAGTTAGATGAGGCAGGCTTTCATAGTGTGGTAAATATTGTTAGTCGATGCTTGACAAAATCAGAAATAAATTACACGACTACGGAGAAAGAATTATTGGCTGTGGTATATTCAATCGTTAAGTTCCGAGTCTATCTTATTAATAACCCTTTCTGTTTGATCACGGATCATCAGTGCCTCACGTTTCTTCACCAGGCAGCGTTTCATAACTCGCGAATTGCTAGATGGAGCCTTTTGTTGCAACAATACACATTTACCATACAATATTGCAGGGGGATAGATAATGTAGTGGCAGATTTTTTTAGTAGAAACCCAGAAGGGAAGTTCGGAGACGAAAACTTAGAAAGGATAATCATCGCAGCAGTGCATCAATGTTTGCCAGTCGTGAAAGTTCCGACTGAGTTTACAACATTGATGATGGTCGCATTGATGGAAAGCAATCCCGAACTTAAGAAAAATTTTCGCAAACTCGCACTATTACAAAAGAACGATGTGAATATACTAAAAATAATTGAAAATTACGATTTCACTTCAGACTCCGCTGATTTTATAATACATGAGGATATATTATTCCACAGAGAAAAAGATAATAAAGATTGGAAGATAGTGATTCCAGAACGCCTTCAGTTAAAGCTCATTGAAGCCATTCACGTGAAATTGGGGCATCCGGGAGTTTTTAAGACGTTGAATCACTTAAAAAAATTCTATTACTGGAGGGGAATTGCCGTTCAGGTCAAACGTACAGTCACTCGATGTGACTTGTGCCAGAGGGTTAAGTATTTGTCAATTTCCATGGAGGGGGAACATAAATTCGTCTCGTCAGAAAAACCTAATGATCTCATAACGGTAGATTTTTTTGGACCTCTTCCAATGGCTCGGGGTGGAATGCAATACATATTTGTAATGCTTGACGCGTTTTCAAAATATGTGAGCCTTTATCCTATGAAGCATGCAACTGTTCGAATGACGTTAAAAAAAATATTTACACAATTCATTCCCAAGTTTGGAAAACCGACCCGTATTCTCTCAGATCATGGAACGCAATTTACGTCCCATAGGTGGAAAACAGATTTAGAATCCAACGGAATCAAAGTTTTATATAGCTCAATAAGACATCCCCAGTCTAACCCTACTGAGCGGGTAATGCGGGAATTAGGAAGGCTTTTCAGGACGGTATGCTCGAACAAACATACCAAGTGGGTCGAATATGTTCCCAAGATCGAAAAAATTCTTAATATCACGGTGCATCAAAGTACGCAGTTCTCACCTCACGAACTCCATTTTGGAGAATCTATTGTAGAGGAGCTCCACAGGGCTGTACATTTTCCGGCAACGCATGCTCAATCTCACGATTACATTATAACATTAGCTCGTGAAAACATGAAGAAAAGTTTTGAAAGTAGGAAAAGGTTTCAAAAAACAGTGTCACAAATTAGATTGGATGTGGGCGATCGGGTTCTAGTTCGCGTACCACATCTGTCAAATAAGATTGAAAAAGTAATCAAAAAGTTCTTCCATTTATTCGAGGGACCATACGAGATTGTAAAAAAAGTAGGAGACAACGCGTTCCTCTTAGCCGATCCGAATAATAAAATGAAAGAGATCGGAATTTATAATCGCCTAAATCTCAGAAAATATCTTTCGCCAGCTGACCCAGAGGGCCCTGTTGGCTGTATCAGATCGACAGTCTCAGGTACAAGCCCTCGCTAAATCTCCTTGCAGGGCATGGATTTGAGAAAAACGCACCAAAAGTAAAGAGCGATTGTAAATTGAATATGGCGTAATTGTAAAATGTAAAAATAATAAAAGTGTGAAATTTAATTTGACGTAATTGTAAAATGTAAAAAGGACGAAAGTGTAAGAGTGAATATGGCGTAATTGTAAAATGTAAAAATAATGAAAGTGTGAAATTTAATTTGACGTAATTGTGAAAGGTAAAATGACGAAAGGGTAGATTTAATATGACGTAATTGTAAAATGTAAAAATAATGAAATTTTAATACTCGAGAAAATGAAATGATATTTTAAAGGTGGCGAAATAGGGAAGACAGCTTGACAAAGTAAGCTCAAGGGATGAATTTCGACGGGGAATGAGTGAAGGCATGATAAATTACCGATTAAGGTGGTATGGATGAAAAGGAATATGAGAAGGTCCACGATGTAAAATAATAAAATGAGTTTATGTCTAAATCTCTACTGGTATGTAGATAGATACACGGCAAGTGTGTAAAACATATGTACGCAAAGAGAAACAATATTATCTCAATTATCGCATGTAACGGGTTGAGAGGTAGACTCGACTCTCGGTTTCTGCTACATGGCAGAACAGCCCTCCGCAGAAAAGGGGGATGTTGTAAGATCATGACCTGCTTCAAATATCCCGCGTTAACACGTGGTCGGAGCAGGGATCTAACAGCGCGGAATATCGATCATAGTGATCGATATTGTCACGCACGCGCGATTACCGAAACCCCAAGTGCGCAAGTGTCGAACAAGGTGCCGTGGGTACATGTTTAATCACTCCGTGTATCTCAACCTCTTCTTCCCTGGAACTCCGTCGCAACTGCTCGCTTACAAGGCCTAGCCCGTCATCTCTCGAGCGCATGGAAAACAAGTCGAAAGCCATAATCAAGATATCCGACTCCAGGGGAGAATGAGCCATCATTATAATACCAGCGCTCCAAAATAGAAAAGAACTCTGATAAGTATTCCAACAAATTATATTATATTACATCGAAATTGTGAGGACGTTAAAAATCATATCGATACCCCAAAAGTCGAGAAGAATGTTTAGAATGAATGCAGAGTGTGGGTGTGACTTAGTGTGGTACCAAACTGTATGCTTTCGTATTGAAATGATGTCGGAAAAGAAATTATATTAATCATCCATGCTTGTTTTAAATAACTTGATAAAATAAATTACACATATATAACAAAAAATAGAGTTTGCTTAATATTAAACTAAAAAGAAATAATTAAGCTTACACACTGTCTGTGCTATCGACTTCAAGATCAAACCATTACTCCATCTTTAAATAACGAAATACGGTGGTAATGCAAGTACGATTGTGTCTGATTAATAAACTCATGCTTCTTTTACGTGCAAAAAATATCCGATTAATGGCATAGTCCAAGAGGAGAACGATCTATTGTTTCCTCGACGCGACGTGTATAATACAAAATGCGCGCTCGAGCATTACTTATTATACCGAATCCACACGCATGCGGCCGCTATATCAGCCATTTACCCACATATTCTAGCGACAATTACGAGCACAACGACACCCGTTTAGTCCCAGTGACGACATTAGATACTTGGCAAAAAAACTATTTCCGAATCGGTGTCTGCCGCGCGACCGACGTGTATAATACAAAATGCGCGCTCGAGCATTACTTATTATACCGAATCCACACGCATGCGGCCGCTATATCAGCCATTTACCCACATATTCTAGCGACAAATACGAGCACAACGACACACGTTTAGTCCCAGTAACGACATTAGATACTTGGCAAAAAAAACTATTTCCGAATCCGTGTCTGCCGCGCGACCGACGTGTATAATACAAAATGCGCGCTCGAGCATTATTTATTCTACCGAATCCACACGCATGCGGCCACTATATCAGCAATTTACTCACATATTCTAGCAACAATGACGAACACAAGGACACCCGTTTAGTCCCAGAAACGGCCTTAGATACATGGCAAAAAAATTATTTCCGAATCAGTGTCTGCCGCGCGACCGACGTGTATAATACAAAATGCGCGCTCGAGAATTATTTATTGTACCAAATCCACACGCATGCGGCCGCTATATCAGCAATTTACCCACATATTCGAGCAACAATTACGAACACAACGACATCTGTTGAGTCCCAGTGACGGCCTTAGATACATGGCAAAAAAATTATTTCCGAATCGGTGTCTGCCGAGCGACCGACCCGTATAATACAAAATGCGCGCTCGAGCATTATTTATTATACCGAATCCACACGCATGCGGCCACTATATCGGCAATTTACCCACATATTCTAGCAACAATGACGAACGCAAGGACACCCGTTCAGTCCCAGTGACGGCCTTAGAAACATGGCAAAAAAATTATTTCCGAATCGGTGTCTGCCGCGCGACCGACGTTTATAGTACAAAATGCGCGCTCGAGCATCATTTATTATACCGAATCCAAACGCATGCGGCCGCTATATTAGCAATTTACCCACATATTCTAGCAACAACTACGAACAGAAGGACATCCGTTGAGTCCCAGTGACGGCCTTAGATACATGGCAAAAAAATTATTTCCGAATCGGTGTCTGCCGAGCGACCGACGTGTATAATACAAAATGCGAGCCCGAGCATTATTTATTATACCGAATCCACACGCATGCGGCCGCTATATCAGCAATTTACCCACATATTCTAGCAACAATAACGAACACAACGACACCCGTTTAGTCCCAGTGACAACATTAGATACTTGGCAAAAAAAATATTTTCGAATAAGTGTGTGCCGCGCGACCGTCTTGTATAATGGAAAGTGCGCGCTCGAGCATTATTTTCTATAGAGTCCACACGCATGCAGCCGCTATATTAGCAATTTACCCACATATTCAAGCAACATTTATGCATCGAACGACACCTGTTCCATCCCAGTAACGGCCTTAGGTACTTGTCAAAAAAAAATTTTCCGAATCGGTGTCTGCCGCGCGACCGACGTGTATAATACAAAATGCACGCTCGAGCATTACTTATTATACCGAATCCACACGCATGCGGCCGCTATATCAGCCATTTACCCACATATTCTAGCGACAATTACGAGCACAACGACACCCGTTTAGTCCCAGTGACGACATTAGATACTTGGCAAAAAAACTATTTCCGAATCAGTGTCTGCCGCGCGACCGACGACGTGTATAATACAAAATGCGCGCTCGGGCATTATTTATTGTATCGAATCCACACGCATGCGGCCGCTATATCAGCAATTTACCCACATATTCTAGCAACAATAACGAACACAACGACACTCGTTTAGTCCCAGTGACGACATTAGATACTTGGCAAAAAAATTATTTTCGAATCGGTGTCTGCCGCGCGACCGACGTGTATAATACAAAATGCGCGCTCGAGCATTATTTATTATACCGAATCGAGACGCATGCGGCCGCTATATCAGCAATTTACCCACATATTCTAGCAACAATTACAAACACAAGGACACCCGTTTAGTCCCAGGGACGGCCTTAGATACATGGCAAAAAAAGTAGTTCCGAATTAGTGTCTGCCGCGCGACCGACGTGTATAATACAAAATGCGCGCTCGAGCATTATTTATTGTATCGAATCCACACGCATGCGGCCGCTAAATCAGTAATTTACCCACATATTCGAGCAACAATGACGAACACAACGACACCCGTTTAGTCTCAGTGACGGCATTAGATACTTGGCAAAAAAATTATTTCCGAATCCGTGTCTGCCGCGCGACCGACGTGTATAATACAAAATGCGCGCTCGAGCATTATTTATTTAACCGATTCCACACACATGCGGCCGTCATATTAGCAATTTACTCACATATTCTAGCGACAATTACGAACACAACGACACCCGTTGAGTCCCAGTGACGGCATTAGATACTTGGCAAAAAAAATATTTTCGAATAAGTGTGTGCCGCGCGACCGTCTTGTATAATGGAAAGTGCGCGCTCGAACATTATTTTCTATGGAGTCCACACGCATGCGGCCGCTATATTAGCAATTTACCCACATATTCTAGCAACATTTATGAATCGAACGACACCAGTTTCATCCCAGTGACGGCATTAGATACTTGGGAAAAAATTATTTCCGAATCGGTGTCTGCCGCGCGACCGACGTGTATAATACAAAATGCGCGCTCGAGCATTATTTATTATACCGAATCCACACGCATGCGGCCACTATATCGGCAATTTACCCACATATTCTAGCAACAATTACGAACGCAAGGACACCCGTTTAGTCCCAGTGACGGTCTTAGATACATGGCAAAAAAATTATTTCCGAATCGGTGTCTGGCGCGCGACCGACGTGTATGATACAAAATGGGCGCTCGAGCATTGATTATTTTACCGAATCCACACGCATGCGGCCGCTATATCAGCAATTTACCCACATATGCTAGCAACAATTACGAACACAACGACACGCGTTTAGTCCCAGTGACGGCATTAGATACTTGGCAAAAAAATTATTTCCGAATCGGTGTCTGCCGCGCGACCGACGTGTATAATACAAAATGCGCGCTCGAGCATTATTTATTATACCGAATCCACACGCATGCGGCCGCTATATCAGCAATTCACCCACATATTCTAGCAACAATTACGAACACAACGACACGCGTTTAGTCCTAGTTACGGCCTTAGATACATGGCAAAAAAATGATTTCCGAATCGGTGTCTGCCGCGCGACCGACGTGTATAAGACAAAATGCGCGCTCGAGCATTATTTATTATACCGAATCCACACGCATGCGGCCGCTATATCAGCAATTTACCCACATATTCTAGCAACAATTACGAACACAAAGACATCCGTTTAGTCCCAGTGACAACATTAGATACTTGGCAAAAAAAATATTTTCGAATAAGTGTGTGCCGCGCGACCGTCTTGTATAATGGAAAGTGCGCGCTCGAGCATTATTTTCTATTGAGTCCACACGCATGCAGCCGCTATATTAGCAATTTACCCACATATTCAAGCAACATTTATGAATCGAACGACACCTGTTCCATCCCAGTAACGGCCTTAGATACTTGGCAAAAAAATTATTTCCAAATCCGTGTCTGCCGCGCGACCGACGTGTATAATACAAAATGCGCGCTCGAGCATTATTTATTATACCGAATCGAGACGCATGCGGCCGCTATATCAGCAATTTACCCACATATTCTAGCAACAATTACAAACACAAGGACACCCGTTTAGTCCCAGGGACGGCCTTAGATACATGGCAAAAAAATTAGTTCCGAATTAGTGTCTGCCGCGCGACCGACGTGTATAATACAAAATGCGCGCTCGAGCATTATTTATTGTATCGAATCCACACGCATGCGGCCGCTAAATCAGTAATTTACCCACATATTCGAGCAACAATGACGAACACAACGACACCCGTTTAGTCTCAGTGACGGCATTAGATACTTGGCAAAAAAATTATTTCCGAATCCGTGTCTGCCGCGCGACCGACGTGTATAATACAAAATGCGCGCTCGAGCATTATTTATTAAACCGATTCCACACACATGCGGCCGCCATATTAGCAATTTACTCACATATTCTAGCGACAATTACGAACACAACGATACCCGTTGAGTCCCAGTGACGGCATTAGATACTTGGCAAAAAAAATATTTTCGAATAAGTGTGTGCCGCGCGACCGTCTTGTATAATGGAAAGTGCGCGCTCGAACATTATTTTCTATGGAGTCCACACGCATGCGGCCGCTATATTAGCAATTTACCAACATATTCTAGCAACATTTATGAATCGAACGACACCAGTTTCATCCCAGTGACGGCATTAGATACTTGGCAAAAAAATTATTTCCGAATCGGTGTCTGCCGCGCGACCGACGTGTATAATACAAAATGCGCGCTCGAGCATTATTTATTATACCGAATCCACACGCATGCGGCCACTATATCGGCAATTTACCCACATATTCTAGCAACAATTACGAACGCAAGGACACCTGTTTAGTCCCAGTGACGGCATTAGATACTTGGCAAAAAAATTATTTCCGAATCGGTGTCTGCCGCGCGACCGACGTGTATAATACAAAATGCGCGCTCGAGCATTATTTATTATACCGAATCCACACGTATGCGGCCGCTATATCAGCAATTTACCCACATATTCTAGCAACAATTACAAACACAAGGACATCTGTTTAGTCCTAGTTACGGCCTTAGATACATGGCAAAAAAATTATTTCCGAATCGGTGTCTGCCGCGCGACCGACGTGTATAAGACAAAATGCGCGCTCGAGCATTATTTATTATACCGAATCCACACGCATGCGGCCGCTATATCAGCAATTTACCCACATATTCGAGCGGCGATTACGAACACACCGACACCCGTTAAGTCCCAGTGACGGCTCTAGATACTTGGCAAAAAAAATATTTTCGAATGAGTGTGTGCCCCGCGACCGTCTTGTATAATGGAAAGTGGGCGCTCGAGCATTATTTTCTATAGAGTCCACACGCATGCGGCCGCTATATTAGCAATTTACCCACATATTCAAGCAACATTTATGAATCGAACGACACCTGTTTCATCTCAGTACCGGCCTTATGTACTTGTCAAAAAAAATATTTCCGAATCGGTGTCTGCCGCGCGACCGACGTGTATAGTACAAAATGCGCGCTCGAGCATCATTTATTATACCGAATCCAAACGCATGCGGCCGCTATATTAGCAATTTACCCACATATTCTAGCAACAATTACGAACACAAGGACATCCGTTTAGTCCCAGTGACGGCTTTAGATACATGGCAGAAAAATTATTTCCGAATCGGTGTCTGCCGCGCGACCGACGTGTATAATACAAAATGCGCGCTCGAGCATTATTTATTATACCGAATCCACACGCATGCGGCCGCTATATTAGCAATTTACTTACATATTCGAGCGACAATTACGAACACAACGACACTTGTTGAGTCCCAGTGACGGCATTAGATACTTGGCAAAAAAATTATTTCCGAATCGGTGTCTGCCGCGCGACCGACGTGTATAATACAAAATGCGCGCTCGAGCGTTATTTATTATACCGAATCCACAGGCATGCGGCCGCTATATAAGCAATTTACCCACATATTCTAGCAACAATTACGAACACAAGGACACCCGTTTAGTCCTAGCGACGGCCTTAGATACATGGCAAAAAAATTATTTCCGAATCGGTGTCTGCCGCGCGACCGACGTGTATAATACAAAATGCGCGCTCGAGCATTATTTATTATCCCGAATCCACACGCATGCGGCCGCTATATCAGCGATTTACTTACATATTCTAGCGACAATTACGAACACAACGACACTTGTTGAGTCCCAGTGACGGCATTAGATACTTGGCAAAAAAAATATTTTCGAATGAGTGCGTGCCGCGCGACCGTCTTGTATAATGGAAAGTGAGCGCTCGAACATTATTTTCTATAGAGTCAACGAGCATGCGGCCGCTATATTAGCAATTTACCCACATATTCTAGCAACATTTATGGATCGAACGACACCAGTTTCATCCCAGTGACGGCATTAGATACGTGGGAAAAAAATTATTTCCGAATCGGTGTCTGCCGCGCGACCGACGTGTATAATACAAAATTCGCGCTCGAGCGTTATTTATTATACCGAATCCACACGCATGCGGCCGCTATATCAGCAATTTACCCACATATTCTAGCAACAATTACGAACACAAGGACATCCGTTTAGTCCTAGTGACGGCCTTAGATACGTGGCAAAAAAATTATTTCCGAATCGGTGTCTGGCGCGCGACCGACGTGTATGATACAAGATGCGCGCTCGAGCATTATTTATTATACCGAATCGAGACGCATGCGGCCGCTATATCAGCAATTTACCCACATATTCTAGCAACAATTACAAACACAAGGACACCCGTTTAGTCCCAGGGACGGCCTTAGATACATGGCAAAAAAATTAGTTCCGAATTAGTGTCTGCCGCGCGACCGACGTGTATAATACAAAATGCGCGCTCGAGCATTATTTATTGTATCGAATCCACACGCATGCGGCCGCTAAATCAGTAATTTACCCACATATTCGAGCAACAATGACGAACACAACGACACCCGTTTAGTCCCAGTGACGGTCTTAGATACATGGCAAAAAAATTATTTCCGAATCCGTGTCTGGCGCGCGACCGACGTGTATGATACAAGATGCGCGCTCGAGCATTATTTATTAAACCGATTCCACACACATGCGGCCGCCATATTAGCAATTTACTCACATATTCTAGCGACAATTACGAACACAACGACACCCGTTGAGTCCCAGTGACGGCATTAGATACTTGGCAAAAAAAATATTTTCGAATAAGTGTGTGCCGCGCGACCGTCTTGTATAATGGAAAGTGCGCGCTCGAACATTATTTTCTATGGAGTCCACACGCATGCGGCCGCTATATTAGCAATTTACCCACATATTCTAGCAACATTTATGAATCGAACGACACCAGTTTCATCCCAGTGACGGCATTAGATACTTGGCAAAAAAATTATTTCCGAATCGGTGTCTGCCGCGCGACCGACGTGTATAATACAAAATGCGCGCTCGAGCATTATTTATTATACCGAATCCACACGCATGCGGCCACTATATCGGCAATTTACCCACATATTCTAGCAACAATTACGAACGCAAGGACACCCGTTTAGTCCCAGTGACGGTCTTAGATACATGGCAAAAAAATTATTTCCGAATCGGTGTCTGGCGCGCGACCGACGTGTATGATACAAAATGGGCGCTCGAGCATTATTTATTGTACCGAATCCACACGCATGCGGCCGCTATATCAGCAATTTACCCACATATGCTAGCAACAATTACGAACACAACGACACGCGTTTAGTCCCAGTGACGGCATTAGATACTTGGCAAAAAAATTATTTCCGAATCGGTGTCTGCCGCGCGACCGACGTGTATAATACAAAATGCGCGCTCGAGCATTATTTATTATACCGAATCCACACGCATGCGGCCGCTATATCAGCAATTTACCCACATATTCTAGCAACAATTACGAACACAAGGACATCCGTTTAGTCCTAGTTACGGCCTTAGATACATGGCAAAAAAATTATTTCCGAATCGGTGTCTGCCGCGCGACCGACGTGTATAAGACAAAATGTGCGCTCGAGCATTATTTATTATACCGAATCCACACGCATGCGGCCGCTATATCAGCAATTTACTCACATATTCGAGCGGCGATTACGAACACACCGACACCCGTTGAGTCCCAGTGACGGCTCTAGATACTTGGCAAAAAAAATATTTTCGAATGAGTGTGTGCCCTGCGACCGTCTTGTATAATGGAAGGTGGGCGCTCGAGCATTATTTTCTAGAGTCCACACGCATGCGGCCGCTATATCAGCAATTTACCCACATATTCGAGCAACATTTATGAATCGAACGACACCTGTTTCATCCCAGTACCGGCCTTATGTACTTTTTAAAAAAAATATTTCCGAATCGGTGTCTGCCGCGCGACCGACGTGTATAGTACAAAATGCGCGCTCGAGCATCATTTATTATACCGAATCCAAACGCATGCGGCCGCTATATTAGCAATTTACCCACATATTCTAGCAACAATTACGAACACAAGGACATCCGTTTAGTCCCAGTGACGGCTTTAGATACATGGCAGAAAAAATATTTCCGTATCGGTGTCTGCCGCGCGACCGACGTGTATAATACAAAATGCGCGCTCGAGCATTATTTATTATACCGAATCCACACGCATGCGGCCGCTATATTAGCAATTTACTTACATATTCTAGCGACAATTACGAACACAACGACATCCATTGAGTCCCAGTGACGGCCTTAGATACATGGCAAAAAAATTATTTCCGAATCGGTGTCTGCCGAGCGACCGACCCGTATAATACAAATTGCGCGCTCGAGCATTATTTACTATACCGAATCCACACGCATGCAGCCACTATATCGGCAATTTACCCACATATTCTAGCAACAATTACGAACGCAAGGACACCCGTTCAGTCCCAGTGACGGCCCTAGAAACATGGCAAAAAAATTATTTCCGAATCGGTGTCTGGCGCGCGACCGACGTGTATGATACAAAATGCGCGCTCGAGCATTATTTATTGTACCGAATCCACACGCGTGCGGCCGCTATATCAGCAATTTACCCACATATGCTAGCAACAATTACGAACACAACGACACGCGTTTAGTCCCAGTGACAACATTAGATACTTGGCAAAAAAAATATTTTCGAATAAGTGTGTGCCGCGCGACCGTCTTGTATAATGGAAAGTGCGCGCTCGAGCATTATTTTCTATAGAGTCCACACGCATGCAGCCGCTATATTAGCAATTTACCCACATATTCAAGCAACATTTATGAATCGAACGACACCTGTTCCATCCCAGTAACGGCCTTAGGTACGTGTAAAAAAAAATCTTTCCGAATCGGTGTCTGCCGCGCGACCGACGTGTATAATACAAAATGCGCGCTCGAGCATTACCTATTATACCGAACCCACACGCATGCGGCCGCTATATCAGCCATTTACCCACATATTCTAGCGACAATTACGAGCACAACGACACCCGTTTAGTCCCAGTGACGACATTAGATACTTGGCAAAAAAACTATTTCCGAATCCGTGTTTGCCGCGCGACCGACGTGTATAATACAAAATGCGCGCTCGAGCATTATTTATTCTACCGAATCCACACGCATGAAACCACTATATCAGCAATTTACCCACATATTCTAGCAACAATTACGAACACAAGAACACCCGTTTAGTCCCAGAAACGGCCTTAGATACATGGCAAAAAAATTATTTCCGGATCAGTGTCTGCCGCGCGACCGACGTGTATAATACAAAATGCGCGCTCGAGCATTATTTATTGTACCGAATCCACACGCATGCGGCCGCTATATTAGCAATTCACCCACATATTCAAGCAACATTTATGAATCGAACGACACCTGTTTCATCCCAGTACCGGCCTTAGGTACTTGCAAAAAAAATATTTCCGAATCGGTGTCTGCCGCGCGACCGACGTTTATAGTACAAAATGCGCGCTCGAGCATCATTTATTATACCGAATCCAAACGCATGCGGCCGCTATATAAGCAATTTACCCACATATTCTAGCAACAACTACGAACAGAAGGACATCTGTTGAGTCCCAGTGACGGCCTTAGATACATGGCAAAAAAATTATTTCCGAATCGGTGTCTGCCGAGCGACTGACGTGTATAATACAAAATGCGAGCCCGAGCATTATTTATTATACCGAATCCACACGCATGCGGCCGCTATATCAGCAATTTACCCACATATTCTAGCAACAATAACGACCACAACGACACCCGTTTAGTCCCAGTGACGACATTAGATACTTGCCAAAAAAATTATTTTCGAATCGGTGTCTGCCGCGCGACCGACGTGTATAATACAAAATGCGTGCTCGAGCATTATTTATTATACCGAATCCACACGCATGCGGCCGCTATATCAGCAATTTACCCACATATTCTAGCAACAATTACGAACACAAAGACATCGATTTAGTCCCAGTGACAACATTAGATACTTGGCAAAAAAAATATTTTCGAATAAGTGTGTGCCGCGCGACCGTCTTGTATAATGGAAAGTGCGCGCTCGAGCATTATTTTCTATAGAGTCCACACGCATGCAGCCGCTATATTAGCAATTTACCCACATATTCAAGCAACATTTATGAATCGAACGACACCTGTTCCATCCCAGTAACGGCCTTAGGTACTTGTCAAAAAAAATATTTCCGAATCGGTGTCTGCCGCGCGACCGACGTGTATAATACAAAATGCGCGCTCGAGCATTACTTATTATACCGAATCCACACGCATGCGGCCGCTATATCAGCCATTTACCCACATATTCTAGCGACAATTACGAGCACAACGACACCCGTTTAGTCCCAGTGACGACATTAGATACTTGGCAAAAAAACTATTTCCGAATCAGTGTCTGCCGCGTGACCGACGTGTATAATACAAAATGCGCGCTCGAGCATTATTTATTGTATCGAATCCACACGCATGCGGCCGCTATATCAGCAATTTACCCACATATTCTAGCAACAATAACGAACACAACGACACCCGTTTAGTCCCAGTGACGACATTAGATACTTGCCAAAAAAATTATTTTCGAATCGGTGTCTGCCGCGCGACCGACGTGTATAATACAAAATGCGCGCTCGAGCAATATTTATTATACCGAATCCACACGCATGCGGCCACTATATCGGCAATTTACTCACATATTCTAGCAACAATTACGAACGCAAGGACACCTGTTTAGTCCCAGTGACGGTCTTAGATGCATGGCAAAAAAATTATTTCCGAATCGGTGTCTGGCGCGCGACCGACGTCTATGATACAAAATGGGCGCTCGAGCATTATTTATTGTACCGAATCCACACGCATGCGGCCGCTATATCAGAAATTTACCCACATATGCGAGCAACAATTACGAACACAACGACACGCGTTTAGTCCCAGTGACGGCATTAGATATTTCTCAAAAAAATTATTTCCGAATCGGTGTCTGCCGCGCGACCGACGTGTATAAGACAAAATGCGCGCTCGAGCATTATTTATTATACCGAATCCACACGCATGCGGCCGCTATATCAGCAATTTACCCACATATGCGAGCGGCGATAACGAACACACCGACACCCGTTGAGTCCCAGTGACGGCTCTAGATACTTGGCAAAAAAAATATTTTCGAATGAGTGTGTGCCCCGTGACCGTCTTGTATAATGGAAAGTGGGCGCTTGAGCATTATTTTCTATAGAGTCCACACGCATGCGGCCGCTATATTAGCAATTTACCCACATATTCAAGCAACATTTATGAATCGAACGACACCTGTTTCATCCCAGTACCGGCCTTATGTACTTGTCAAAAAAAATATTTCCGAATCGGTGTCTGCCGCGCGACCGACGTGTATAGTACAAAATGCGCGCTCGAGCATCATTTATTATACCGAATCCAAACGCATGCGGCCGCTATATTAGCAATTTACCCACATATTCTAGCAACAATTACGAACACAAGGACATTCGTTTAGTCCCAGTGACGGCTTTAGATACATGGCAGAAAAATTATTTCCGAATCGGTGTCTGCCGCGCGACCGACGTGTATAATACAAAATGCGCGCTCGAGCATTATTTATTATACCGAATCCACACGCATGCGGCCGCTATATTAGCAATTTACTTACATATTCTAGCGACAATTACGAACATAACGACACTTGTTGAGTCCCAGTGACGGCATTAGATACTTGGCAAAAAAAATATTTTCGAATGAGTGTGTGCCGCGCGACCGTCTTGTATAATGGAAAGTGAGCGCTTGGACATTATTTTCTATAGAGTCCACACGCATGCGGCCGCTATATCAGCAATTTACCCACATATTCTAGCAACATTTATGAATCGAACGACACCAGTTTCATCCCAGTGACGGCATTAGATACGTGGCAAAAAAATTATTTCCGAATCGGTGTCTGGCGCGCGACCGACGTGTATGATACAAGATGCGCGCTCGAGCATTATTTATTGTACCGAATCCACACGCATGCGGCCGCTATATCAGCAATTTACCCACATATGCTAGCAACAATAACGAACACAACGACACGCGTTTTTTCCCAGTGACGGCATTAGATACTTGGCAAAAAAATTATTTCCGAATCGGTGTCTGCCGCGCGACCGACGTGTATAATACAAAATGCGCGCTCGAGCGTTATTTATTATACCGAATCCACACGCATGCGGCCGCTATATAAGCAATTTACCCACATATTCTAGCAACAATTACGAACACAAGGACACCCGTTTAGTCCTAGTGACGGCCTTAGATACATGGCAAAAAAATTATTTCCGAATCGGTGTCTGCCGCGCGACCGACGTGTATAATACAAAATGCGCGCTCGAGCATTATTTATTATCCCGAATCCACACGCATGCGGCCGCTATATCAGCGATTTACTTACATATTCTAGCGACAATTACGAACACAACGACACTTGTTGAGTCCCAGTGACGGCATTAGATACTTGGCAAAAAAAATATTTTCGAATGAGTGCGTGCCGCGCGACCGTCTTGTATAATGGAAAGTGAGCGCTCGAACATTATTTTCTATAGAGTCCACACGCATGCGGCCGCTATATTAGCAATTTACCCACATATTCTAGCAACATTTATGAATCGAACGACACCAGTTTCATCCCAGTGACGGCATTAGATACGTGGCAAAAAAATTATTTCCGAATCGGTGTCTGCCGCGCGACCGACGTGTATAATACAAAATTCGCGCTCGAGCGTTATTTATTATACCGAATCCACACGCATGCGGCCGCTATATCAGCAATTTACCCACATATTCTCGCAACAATTACGAACACAAGGACATCCGTTTAGTCCTAGTGACGGCCTTAGATACATGGCAAAAAAATTATTTCCGAATCGGTGTCTGCCGCGCGATCGACGTGTATAATACAAAATGCGCGCTCGAGCATTATTTATTATACCGAATCCACACGCATGCGGCCGCTATATCAGCAATTTACCCACATATCCTAGCAACAATTACGAACACAACGACACTCGTTTAGTCCCATAGACGGCCTTAGAAACGTGGAAAAAAAATTATTTCCGAATCGGTGTCTGCCGCGCGACCGTCGTGTATAATGCAAAGTGCGCGCTCAAGCATTGATTATTGTAGCGTCCACACGCATGCGGCCGCTATATTAGCAATTCACCCACATATTCTAGCAACCATTAAGAACACAACTACACCCATTTAGTCCCAGTGACGGCCTTAGATACTTGGCAAAAAAATTATTTTCGAATCGGTGTCTGCCGCGCGACCGACGTGTATAAGACAAAATGCGCGCTCGAGCATTATTTATTATACCGAATCCACACGCATGCGGCCGCTATATCAGCAATTTACCCACATATTCTAGCAACAATTACGAACACAAAGACATCCGTTTAGTCCCAGTGACAACATTAGATACTTGGCAAAAAAAATATTTTCGAATAAGTGTGTGCCGCGCGACCGTCTTGTATAATGGAAAGTGCGCGCTCGAGCATTATTTTCTATTGAGTCCACACGCATGCAGCCGCTATATTAGCAATTTACCCACATATTCAAGCAACATTTATGAATCGAACGACACCTGTTCCATCCCAGTAACGGCCTTAGATACTTGGCAAAAAAATTATTTCCGAATCCGTGTCTGCCGCGCGACCGACGTGTATAATACAAAATGCGCGCTCGAGCATTATTTATTGTATCGAATCCACACGCATGCGGCCGCTATATCAGCAATTTACCCACATATTCTAGCAACAATTACAAACACAAGGACACCCGTTTAGTCCCAGGGATGGCCTTAGATACATGGCAAAAAAATTATTTCCGAATCAGTGTCTGCCGCGCGACCGACGTGTATAATACAAAATGCGCGCTCGAGCATTATTTATTGTATCGAATCCACACGCATGCGGCCGCTATATCAGTAATTTACCCACATATTTGAGCAACAATGACGAACACAACGACACCCGTTTAGTCTCAGTGACGGCATTAGATACTTGGCAAAAAAATTATTTCCGAATCCGTGTCTGCCGCGCGACCGACGTGTATAATACAAAATGCGCGCTCGAGCATTATTTATTAAACCGATTCCACACACATGCGGCCGCCATATTAGCAATTTACTCACATATTCTAGCGACAATTACGAACACAACGATACCCGTTGAGTCTTAGTTACGGCCTTAGATACATGGCAAAAAAATTATTTCCGAATCGGTGTCTGCGGCGCGACCGACGTGTATAAGACAAAATGCGCGCTCGAGCATTATATATTATACCGAATCCACACGCATGCGGCCGCTATATCAGCAATTTACCCACATATTCTAGCAACAATTACGAACACAAAGACATCCGTTTAGTCCCAGTGACAACATTAGATACTTGGCAAAAAAAATATTTTCGAATAAGTGTGTGCCGCGCGACCGTCTTGTATAATGGAAAGTGCGCGCTCGAGCATTATTTTCTATTGAGTCCACACGCATGCAGCCGCTATATTAGCAATTTACCCACATATTCAAGCAACATTTATGAATCGAACGACACCTGTTCCATCCCAGTGACGGCATTAGATACTTGGCAAAAAAAATATTTTCGAATAAGTGTGTGCCGCGCGACCGTCTTGTATAATGGAAAGTGCGCGCTCGAACATTATTTTCTATGGAGTCCACACGCATGCGGCCGCTATATTAGCAATTTACCCACATATTCTAGCGACATTTATGAATCGAACGACACCAGTTTCATCCCAGTGACGGCATTAGATACTTGGCAAAAAAATTATTTCCGAATCGGTGTCTGCCGCGCGACCGACGTGTATAATACAAAATGCGCGCTCGAGCATTATTTATTATACCGAATCCACACGCATGCGGCCGCTATATCAGCAATTTACCCACATATTCTAGCAACAATTACAAACACAAGGACATCTGTTTAGTCCTAGTTACGGCCTTAGATACATGGCAAAAAAATTATTTCCGAATCGGTGTCTGCCGCGCGACCGACGTGTATAAGACAAAATGCGCGCTCGAGCATTATTTATTATACCGAATCCACACGCATGCGGCCGCTATATCAGCAATTTACCCACATATTCGAGCGGCGATTACGAACACACCGACACCCGTTAAGTCCCAGTGACGGCTCTAGATACTTGGCAAAAAAAATATTTTCGAATGAGTGTGTGCCCCGCGACCGTCTTGTATAATGGAAAGTGGGCGCTCGAGCATTATTTTCTATAGAGTCCACACGCATGCGGCCGCTATATTAGCAATTTACCCACATATTCAAGCAACATTTATGAATCGAACGACACCTGTTTCATCCCAGTACCGGCCTTATGTACTTGTCAAAAAAAATATTTCCGAATCGGTGTCTGCCGCGCGACCGACGTGTATAGTACAAAATGCGCGCTCGAGCATCATTTATTATACCGAATCCAAACGCATGCGGCCGCTATATTAGCAATTTACCCACATATTCTAGCAACAATTACGAACACAAGGACATCCGTTTAGTCCCAGTGACGGCTTTAGATACATGGCAGAAAAATTATTTCCGAATCGGTGTCTGCCGCGCGACCGACGTGTATAATACAAAATGCGCGCTCGAGCATTATTTATTATACCGAATCCACACGCATGCGGCCGCTATATTAGCAATTTACTTACATATTCTAGCGACAATTACGAACACAACGACACTTGTTGAGTCCCAGTGACGGCATTAGATACTTGGCAAAAAAATTATTTCCGAATCGGTGTCTGCCGCGCGACCGACGTGTATAATACAAAATGCGCGCTCGAGCGTTATTTATTATACCGAATCCACACGCATGCGGCCGCTATATAAGCAATTTACCCACATATTCTAGCAACAATTACGAACACAAGGACACCCGTTTAGTCCTAGTGACGGCCTTAGATACATGGCAAAAAAACT
Source organism: Sussaba pulchella (assembly GCA_963971145.1). Classification (NCBI taxonomy): domain Eukaryota; kingdom Metazoa; phylum Arthropoda; class Insecta; order Hymenoptera; family Ichneumonidae; genus Sussaba; species Sussaba pulchella. Next base: position 104,819 of record CAXAQZ010000116.1, read on the forward strand.
ATTTCCGAATCGGTGTCTGCCGCGCGACCGACGTGTATAATACAAAATGCGCGCTCGAGCATTATTTATTATCCCGAATCCACACGCATGCGGCCGCTATATCAGCGATTTACTTACATATTCTAGCGACAATTACGAACACAACGACTCTTGTTGAGTCCCAGTGACGGCATTAGATACTTGGCAAAAAAAATATTTTCGAATGAGTGCGTGCCGCGCGACCGTCTTGTATAATGGATAGTGAGCGCTCGAACATTATTTTCTATAGAGTCAACGAGCATGCGGCCGCTATATTAGCAATTTACCCACATATTCTAGCAACATTTATGGATCGAACGACACCAGTTTCATCCCAGTGACGGCATTAGATACGTGGGAAAAAAATTATTTCCGAATCGGTGTCTGCCGCGCGACCGACGTGTATAATACAAAATTCGCGCTCGAGCGTTATTTATTATACCGAATCCACACGCATGCGGCCGCTATATCAGCAATTTACCCACATATTCTAGCAACAATTACGAACACAAGGACATCCGTTTAGTCCTAGTGACGGCCTTAGATACATGGCAATAAAATTATTTCCGAATCGGTGTCTGCCGCGCGACCGACGTGTATAATACAAAATGCGCGCTCGAGCATTATTTATTAAACCGATTCCACACACATGCGGCCGCCATATTAGCAATTTACTCACATATTCTAGCGACAATTACGAACACAACGACACCCGTTGAGTCCCAGTGACGGCATTAGATACTTGGCAAAAAAAATATTTTCGAATAAGTGTGTGCCGCGCGACCGTCTTGTATAATGGAAAGTGCGCGCTCGAACATTATTTTCTATGGAGTCCACACGCATGCGGCCGCTATATTAGCAATTTACCCACATATTCTAGCAACATTTATGAATCGAACGACACCAGTTTCATCCCAGTGACGGCATTAGATACTTGGCAAAAAAATTATTTCCGAATCGGTGTCTGCCGCGCGACCGACGTGTATAATACAAAATGCGCGCTCGAGCATTATTTATTATACCGAATCCACACGCATGCGGCCACTATATCGGCAATTTACCCACATATTCTAGCAACAATTACGAACGCAAGGACACCCGTTTAGTCCCAGTGACGGTCTTAGATACATGGCAAAAAAATTATTTCCGAATCGGTGTCTGGCGCGCGACCGACGTGTATGATACAAAATGGGCGCTCGAGCATTATTTATCGTACCGAATCCACACGCATGCGGCCGCTATATCAGCAATTTACCCACATATGCTAGCAACAATTACGAACACAACGACACGCGTTTAGTCCCAGTGACGGCATTAGATACTTGGCAAAAAAATTATTTCCGAATCGGTGTCTGCCGCGCGACCGACGTGTATAATACAAAATGCGCGCTCGAGCATTATTTATTATACCGAATCCACACGCATGCGGCCGCTATATCAGCAAGTTACCCACATATTCTAGCAACAATTACGAACACAAGGACATCCGTTTAGTCCGAGTTACGGCCTTAGATACATGGCAAAAAAATTATTTCCGAATCGGTGTCTGCCGCGCGACCGACGTGTATAAGACAAAATGTGCGCTCGAGCATTATTTATTATACCGAATCCACACGCATGTGGCCGCTATATCAGCAATTTACTCACATATTCGAGCGGCGATTACGAACACACCGACACCCGTTGAGTCCCAGTGACGGCTCTAGATACTTGGCAAAAAAAATATTTTCGAATGAGTGTGTGCCCTGCGACCGTCTTGTACAATGGAAAGTGGGCGCTCGAGCATTATTTTCTAGAGTCCACAGGCATGCGGCCGCTATATCAGCAATTTACCCACATATTCGAGCAACATTTATGAATCGAACGACACCTGTTTCATCCCAGTACCGGCCTTATGTACTTTTTAAAAAAAATATTTCCGAATCGGTGTCTGCCGCGCGACCGACGTGTATAGTACAAAATGCGCGCTCGAGCATCATTTATTATACCGAATCCAAACGCATGCGGCCGCTATATTAGCAATTTACCCACATATTCTAGCAACAATTACGAACACAAGGACATCCGTTTAGTTCCAGTGACGGCTTTAGATACATGGCAGAAAAAATATTTCCGTATCGGTGTCTGCCGCGCGACCGACGTGTATAATACAAAATGCGCGCTCGAGCATTATTTATTATACCGAATCCACACGCATGCGGCCGCTATATTAGCAATTTACTTACATATTCTAGCGACAATTACGAACACAACGACATCCATTGAGTCCCAGTGACGGCCTTAGATACATGGCAAAAAAATTATTTCCGAATCGGTGTCTGGCGCGCGACCGACGTGTATGATACAAAATGCGCGCTCGAGCATTATTTATTATACCGAATCCACACGCGTGCGGCCGCTATATCAGCAATTTACCCACATATGCTAGCAACAATTACGAACACAACGACACGCGTTTAGTCCCAGTGACGGCTTTAGATACATGGCAGAAAAAATATTTCCGTATCGGTGTCTGCCGCGCGACCGACGTGTATAATACAAATTGCGCGCTCGAGCATTATTTACTATACCGAATCCACACGCATGCAGCCACTATATCGGCAATTTACCCACATATTCTAGCAACAATTACGAACGCAAGGACACCCGTTCAGTCCCAGTGACGGCCTTAGAAACATGGCAAAAAAATTATTTCCGAATCGGTGTCTGGCGCGCGACCGACGTGTATGATACAAAATGCGCGCTCGAGCATTATTTATTATACCGAATCCACACGCGTGCGGCCGCTATATCAGCAATTTACCCACATATGCTAGCAACAATTACGAACACAACGACACGCGTTTAGTCCCAGTGACAACATTAGATACTTGGCAAAAAAAATATTTTCGAATAAGTGTGTGCCGCGCGACCGTCTTGTATAATGGAAAGTGCGCGCTCGAGCATTATTTTCTATAGAGTCCACACGCATGCAGCCGCTATATTAGCAATTTACCCACATATTCAAGCAACATTTATGAATCGAACGACACCTGTTCCATCCCAGTAACGGCCTTAGGTACGTGTCAAAAAAAATCTTTCCGAATCGGTGTCTGCCGCGCGACCGACGTGTATAATACAAAATGCGCGCTCGAGCATTACTTATTATACCGAACCCACACGCATGCGGCCGCTATATCAGCCATTTACCCACATATTCTAGCGACAATTACAAGCACAACGACACCCGTTTAGTCCCAGTGACGACATTAGATACTTGGCAAAAAAACTATTTCCGAATCCGTGTTTGCCGCGCGACCGACGTGTATAATACAAAATGCGCGCTCGAGCATTATTTATTCTACCGAATCCACACGCATGAAACCACTATATCAGCAATTTACCCACATATTCTAGCAACAATTACGAACACAAGAACACCCGTTTAGTCCCAGAAACGGCCTTAGATACATGGCAAAAAAATTATTTCCGGATCAGTGTCTGCCGCGCGACCGACGTGTATAATACAAAATGCGCGCTCGAGCATTATTTATTGTACCGAATCCACACGCATGCGGCCGCTATATTAGCAATTCACCCACATATTCAAGCAACATTTATGAATCGAACGACACCTGTTTCATCCCAGTACCGGCCTTAGGTACTTGCAAAAAAAATATTTCCGAATCGGTGTCTGCCGCGCGACCGACGTTTATAGTACAAAATGCGCGCTCGAGCATCATTTATTATACCGAATCCAAACGCATGCGGCCGCTATATTAGCAATTTACCCACATATTCTAGCAACAACTACGAACAGAAGGACATCTGTTGAGTCCCAGTGACGGCCTTAGATACATGGCAAAAAAATTATTTCCGAATCGGTGTCTGCCGAGCGACTGACGTGTATAATACAAAATGCGAGCCCGAGCATTATTTATTATACCGAATCCACACGCATGCGGCCGCTATATCAGCAATTTACCCACATATTCTAGCAACAATAACGACCACAACGACACCCGTTTAGTCCCAGTGACGACATTAGATACTTGCCAAAAAAATTATTTTCGAATCGGTGTCTGCCGCGCGACCGACGTGTATAATACAAAATGCGTGCTCGAGCATTATTTATTATACCGAATCCACACGCATGCGGCCGCTATATCAGCAATTTACCCACATATTCTAGCAACAATTACGAACACAAAGACATCCGTTTAGTCCCAGTGACAACATTAGATACTTGGCAAAAAAAATATTTTCGAATAAGTGTGTGCCGCGCGACCGTCTTGTATAATGGAAAGTGCGCGCTCGAGCATTATTTTCTATAGAGTCCACACGCATGCAGCCGCTATATTAGCAATTTACCCACATATTCAAGCAACATTTATGAATCGAACGACACCTGTTCCATCCCAGTAACGGCCTTAGGTACTTGTCAAAAAAAATATTTCCGAATCGGTGTCTGCCGCACGACCGACGTGTATAATACAAAATGCGCGCTCGAGCATTACTTATTATACCGAATCCACACGCATGCGGCCGCTATATCAGCCATTTACCCACATATTCTAGCGACAATTACGAGCACAACGACACCCGTTTAGTCCCAGTGACGACATTAGATACTTGGCAAAAAAACTATTTCCGAATCAGTGTCTGCCGCGTGACCGACGTGTATAATACAAAATGCGCGCTCGAGCATTATTTATTGTATCGAATCCACACGCATGCGGCCGCTATATCAGCAATTTACCCACATATTCTAGCAACAATAACGAACACAACGACACCCGTTTAGTCCCAGTGACGACATTAGATACTTGCCAAAAAAATTATTTTCGAATCGGTGTCTGCCGCGCGACCGACGTGTATAATACAAAATGCGCGCTCGAGCAATATTTATTATACCGAATCCACACGCATGCGGCCACTATATCGGCAATTTACTCACATATTCTAGCAACAATTACGAACGCAAGGACACCTGTTTAGTCCCAGTGACGGTCTTAGATGCATGGCAAAAAAATTATTTCCGAATCGGTGTCTGGCGCGCGACCGACGTCTATGATACAAAATGGGCGCTCGAGCATTATTTATTGTACCGAATCCACACGCATGCGGCCGCTATATCAGAAATTTACCCACATATGCGAGCAACAATTACGAACACAACGACACGCGTTTAGTCCCAGTGACGGCATTAGATACTTGGCAAAAAAATTATTTCCGAATCGGTGTCTGCCGCGCGACCGACGTGTATAATACAAAATGCGCGCTCGAGCATTATTTATTATACCGAATCCACACGCATGCGGCCGCTATATCAGCAATTTACCCACATATTCTAGCAACAATTACGAACACAAGGACATCTGTTTAGTCCTAGTTACGGCCTTAGATACATGGCAAAAAAATTATTTCCGAATCGGTGTCTGCCGCGCGACCGACGTGTATAAGACAAAATGCGCGCTCGAGCATTATTTATTATACCGAATCCACACGCATGCGGCCGCTATATCAGCAATTTACCCACATATTCAAGCGGCGATTACGAACACACCGACACCCGTTAAGTCCCAGTGACGGCTCTAGATACTTGGCAAAAAAAATATTTTCGAATGAGTGTGTGCCCCGCGACCGTCTTGTATAATGGAAAGTGGGCGCTCGAGCATTATTTTCTATAGAGTCCACACGCATGCGGCCGCTATATTAGCAATTTACCCACATATTCAAGCAACATTTATGAATCGAACGACACCTGTTTCATCCCAGTACCGGCCTTATGTACTTGTCAAAAAAAATATTTCCGAATCGGTGTCTGCCGCGCGACCGACGTGTATAGTACAAAATGCGCGCTCGAGCATCATTTATTATACCGAATCCAAACGCATGCGGCCGCTATATTAGCAATTTACCCACATATTCTAGCAACAATTACGAACACAAGGACATCCGTTTAGTCCCAGTGACGGCTTTAGATACATAGCAGAAAAATTATTTCCGAATCGGTGTCTGCCGCGCGACCGACGTGTATAATACAAAATGCGCGCTCGAGCATTATTTATTATACCGAATCCACACGCATGCGGCCGCTATGGTAGCAATTTACTTACATATTCTAGCGACAATTACGAACACAACGACACTTGTTGAGTCCCAGTGACGGCATTAGATACTTGGCAAAAAAAATATTTTCGAATGAGTGTGTGCCGCGCGACCGTCTTGTATAATGGAAAGTGAGCGCTCGAACATTATTTTCTATAGAGTCCACACGCATGCGGCCGCTATATTAGCAATTTACCCACATATTCTAGCAACATTTATGAATCGAACGAAACCAGTTTCATCCCAGTGACGGCATTAGATACGTGGCAAAAAAATTATTTCCGAATCGGTGTCTGGCGCGCGACCGACGTGTATGATACAAGATGCGCGCTCGAGCATTATTTATTGTACCGAATCCACACGCATGCGGCCGCTATATCAGCAATTTACCCACATATGCTAGCAACAATTACGAACACAACGACACGCGTTTAGTCCCAGTGACGGCATTAGATACTTGGCAAAAAAATTATTTCCGAATCGGTGTCTGCCGCGCGACCGACGTGTATAATACAAAATGCGCGCTCGAGCATTATTTATTATACCGAATCCACACGCATGCGGCCGCTATATCAGCAATTTACCCACATATTCTAGCAACAATTACGAACACAAGGACATCTGTTTAGTCCTAGTTACGGCCTTAGATACATGGCAAAAAAATTATTTCCGAATCGGTGTCTGCCGCGCGACCGACGTGTATAAGACAAAATGCGCGCTCGAGCATTATTTATTATACCGAATCCACACGCATGCGGCCGCTATATCAGCAATTTACCCACATATTCAAGCGGCGATTACGAACACACCGACACCCGTTAAGTCCCAGTGACGGCTCTAGATACTTGGCAAAAAAAATATTTTCGAATGAGTGTGTGCCCCGCGACCGTCTTGTATAATGGAAAGTGGGCGCTCGAGCATTATTTTCTATAGAGTCCACACGCATGCGGCCGCTATATTAGCAATTTACCCACATATTCAAGCAACATTTATGAATCGAACGACACCTGTTTCATCCCAGTACCGGCCTTATGTACTTGTCAAAAAAAATATTTCCGAATCGGTGTCTGCCGCGCGACCGACGTGTATAGTACAAAATGCGCGCTCGAGCATCATTTATTATACCGAATCCAAACGCATGCGGCCGCTATATTAGCAATTTACCCACATATTCTAGCAACAATTACGAACACAAGGACATCCGTTTAGTCCCAGTGACGGCTTTAGATACATAGCAGAAAAATTATTTCCGAATCGGTGTCTGCCGCGCGACCGACGTGTATAATACAAAATGCGCGCTCGAGCATTATTTATTATACCGAATCCACACGCATGCGGCCGCTATATTAGCAATTTACTTACATATTCTAGCGACAATTACGAACACAACGACACTTGTTGAGTCCCAGTGACGGCATTAGATACTTGGCAAAAAAAATATTTTCGAATGAGTGTGTGCCGCGCGACCGTCTTGTATAATGGAAAGTGAGCGCTCGAACATTATTTTCTATACAGTCCACACGCATGCGGCCGCTATATTAGCAATTTACCCACATATTCTAGCAACATTTATGAATCGAACGAAACCAGTTTCATCCCAGTGACGGCATTAGATACGTGGCAAAAAAATTATTTCCGAATCGGTGTCTGGCGCGCGACCGACGTGTATGATACAAGATGCGCGCTCGAGCATTATTTATTGTACCGAATCCACACGCATGCGGCCGCTATATCAGCAATTTACCCACATATGCTAGCAACAATAACGAACACAACGACACGCGTTTTTTCCCAGTGACGGCATTAGATACTTGGCAAAAAAATTATTTCCGAATCGGTGTCTGCCGCGCGACCGACGTGTATAATACAAAATGCGCGCTCGAGCGTTATTTATTATACCGAATCCACACGCATGCGGCCGCTATATAAGCAATTTACCCACATATTCTAGCAACAATTACGAACACAAGAACACCCGTTTAGTCCTAGTGACGGCCTTAGATACATGGCAAAAAAATTATTTCCGAATCGGTGTCTGCCGCGCGACCGACGTGTATAATACAAAATGCGCGCTCGAGCATTATTTATTATCCCGAATCCACACGCATGCGGCCGCTATATCAGCGATTTACTTACATATTCTAGCGACAATTACGAACACAACGACACTTGTTGAGTCCCAGTGACGGCATTAGATACTTGGCAAAAAAAATATTTTCGAATGAGTGCGTGCCGCGCGACCGTCTTGTATAATGGAAAGTGAGCGCTCGAACATTATTTTCTATAGAGTCCAGACGCATGCGGCCGCTATATTAGCAATTTACCCACATATTCTAGCAACATTTATGAATCGAACGACACCAGTTTCATCCCAGTGACGGCATTAGATACGTGGCAAAAAAATTATTTCCGAATCGGTGTCTGCCGCGCGACCGACGTGTATAATACAAAATTCGCGCTCGAGCGTTATTTATTATACCGAATCCACACGCATGCGGCCGCTATATCAGCAATTTACCCACATATTCTAGCAACAATTACGAACACAAGGACATCCGTTTAGTCCTAGTGACGGCCTTAGATACATGGCAAAAAAATTATTTCCGAATCGGTGTCTGCCGCGCGATCGACGTGTATAATACAAAATGCGCGCTCGAGCATTATTTATTATACCGAATCCACACGCATGCGGCCGCTATATCAGCAATTTACCCACATATCCTAGCAACAATTACGAACACAACGACACTCGTTTAGTCCCATAGACGGCCTTAGAAACGTGGAAAAAAAATTATTTCCGAATCGGTGTCTGCCGCGCGACCGTCGTGTATAATGGAAGTGCCCGCTCGAGCATTATTTATTATAGCGTCTACACGCATGCGGCCGCTATATCAGCAATTTACCCACATATTCTAGCAACAATTGCGAACACAACGACACTCGTTTAGTCCCAGTAAAGGCATTAGATACTTGGCAAAGAAATTATTTCCGAATCGGTGTCTGCCGCGCGACCGACGTGTATAATACAAAATGCGCGCTCGAGCATTACTTATTTTACCGAGTCCACACGCATGCGGCCGCTATATCAGCAATTTACCCACATATTCTAGCAACAATAACGAACACAACGACACCCGTTTAGTCCCAGTGACGACATTAGATACTTGGCAAAAAAATTATTTCCGAATCGGTGTCTGCCGCGCGACCGTCGTGTATAATGCAAAGTGCGCGCTCAAGCATTGATTATTGTAGCGTCCACACGCATGCGGCCGCTATATTAGCAATTCACCCACATATTCTAGCAACCATTAAGAACACAACTACACCCATTTAGTCCCAGTGACGGCCTTAGATACTTGGCAAAAAAATTATTTTCGAATCGGTGTCTGCCGCGCGACCGACGTGTATAAGACAAAATGCGCGCTCGAGCATTATTTATTCTACCGAATCCACACGCATGCGGCCGCTATATCAGCAATTTACCCACATATTCTAGCAACAATTACGAACACAAAGACATCCGTTTAGTCCCAGTGACAACATTAGATACTTGGCAAAAAAAATATTTTCGAATAAGTGTGTGCCGCGCGACCTCCTTGTATAATGGAAAGTGCGCGCTCGAGCATTATTTTCTATTGAGTCCACACGCATGCAGCCGCTATATTAGCAATTTACCCACATATTCAAGCAACATTTATGAATCGAACGACACCTGTTCCATCCCAGTAACGGCCTTAGATACTTGGCAAAAAAATTATTTCCGAATCCGTGTCTGCCGCGCGACCGACGTGTATAATACAAAATGCGCGCTCGAGCATTATTTATTGTATCGAATCCACACGCATGCGGCCGCTATATCAGCAATTTACCCACATATTCTAGCAACAATTACAAACACAAGGACACCCGTTTAGTCCCAGGGATGGCCTTAGATACATGGCAAAAAAATTATTTCCGAATCAGTGTCTGCCGCGCGACCGACGTGTATAATACAAAATGCGCGCTCGAGCATTATTTATTGTATCGAATCCACACGCATGCGGCCGCTATATCAGTAATTTACCCACATATTTGAGCAACAATGATGAACACAACGACACCCGTTTAGTCTCAGTGACGGCATTAGATACTTGGCAAAAAAATTATTTCCGATTCCGTGTCTGCCGCGCGACCGACGTGTATAATACAAAATGCGCGCTCGAGCATTATTTATTAAACCGATTCCACACACATGCGGCCGCCATATTAGCAATTTACTCACATATTCTAGCGACAATTACGAACACAACGATACCCGTTGAGTCCCAGTGACGGCATTAGATACTTGGCAAAAAAAATATTTTCGAATAAGTGTGTGCCGCGCGACCGTCTTGTATAATGGAAAGTGCGCGCTCGAACATTATTTTCTATGGAGTCCACACGCATGCGGCCGCTATATTAGCAATTCACCCACATATTCTAGCAACATTTATGAATCGAACGACACCAGTTTCATCCCAGTGACGGCATTAGACACTTGGCAAAAAAATTATTTCCGAATCGGTGTCTGCCGCGCGACCGACGTGTATAATACAAAATGCGCGCTCGAGCATTATTTATTATACCGAATCCACACGCATGCGGCCACTATATCGGCAATTTACCCACATATTCTAGCAACAATGACGAACGCAAGGACACCTGTTTAGTCCCAGTGACGGCATTAGATACTTGGCAAAAAAATTATTTCCGAATCGGTGTCTGCCGCGCGACCGACGTGTATAATACAAAATGCGCGCTCGAGCGTTATTTATTATACCGAATCCACACGCATGCGGCCGCTATATAAGCAATTTACCCACATATTCTAGCAACAATTACGAACACAAGGACACCCGTTTAGTCCTAGTGACGGCCTTAGATACATGTTAAAAAAATTATTTCCGAATCGGTGTCTGCCGCGCGACCGACGTGTATAATACAAAATGCGCGCTCGAGCATTATTTATTATCCCGAATCCACACGCATGCGGCCGCTATATCAGCGATTTACTTACATATTCTAGCGACAATTACGAACACAACGACACTTGTTGAGTCCCAGTGACGGCATTAGATACTTGGCAAAAAAAATATTTTCGAATGAGTGCGTGCCGCGCGACCGTCTTGTATAATGGAAAGTGAGCGCTCGAACATTATTTTCTATAGAGTCAACACGCATGCGGCCGCTATATTAGCAATTTACCCACATATTCTAGCAACATTTATGGATCGAACGACACCAGTTTCATCCCAGTGACGGCATTAGATACGTGGCAAAAAAATTATTTCCGAATCGGTGTCTGCCGCGCGACCGACGTGTATAATACAAAATTCGCGCTCGAGCGTTATTTATTATACCGAATCCACACGCATGCGGCCGCTATATCAGCAATTTACCCACATATTCTAGCAACAATTACGAACACAAGGACATCCGTTTAGTCCTAGTGACGGCCTTAGATACATGGCAATAAAATTATTTCCGAATCGGTGTCTGCCGCGCGACCGACGTGTATAATACAAAATGCGCGCTCGAGCATTATTTATTAAACCGATTCCACACACATGCGGCCGCCATATTAGCAATTTACTCACATATTCTAGCGACAATTACGAACACAACGATTCCCGTTGAGTCCCAGTGACGGCATTAGATACTTGGCAAAAAAAATATTTTCGAATAAGTGTGTGCCGCGCGACCGTCTTGTATAATGGAAAGTGCGCGCTCGAACATTATTTTCTATGGAGTCCACACGCATGCGGCCGCTATATTAGCAATTTACCCACATATTCTAGCAACATTTATGAATCGAACGACACCAGTTTCATCCCAGTGACGGCATTAGATACTTGGCAAAAAAATTATTTCCGAATCGGTGTCTGCCGCGCGACCGACGTGTATAATACAAAATGCGCGCTCGAGCATTATTTATTATACCGAATCCACACGCATGCGGCCACTATATCGGCAATTTACCCACATATGCTAGCAACAATTACGAACACAACGACACGCGTTTAGTCCCAGTGACGGCATTAGATACTTGGCAAAAAAATTATTTCCGAATCGGTGTCTGCCGCGCGACCGACGTGTATAATACAAAATGCGCGCTCGAGCATTATTTATTATACCGAATCCACACGCATGCGGCCGCTATATCAGCAATTTACCCACATATTCTAGCAACAATTACGAACACAAGGACATCCGTTTAGTCCTAGTTACGGCCTTAGATACATGGCAAAAAAATTATTTCCGAATCGGTGTCTGCCGCGCGACCGACGTGTATAAGACAAAATGTGCGCTCGAGCATTATTTATTATACCGAATCCACACGCATGCGGCCGCTATATCAGCAATTTACTCACATATTCGAGCGGCGATTACGAACACACCGACACCCGTTGAGTCCCAGTGACGGCTCTAGATACTTGGCAAAAAAAATATTTTCGAATGAGTGTGTGCCCCGCGACCGTCTTGTATAATGGAAAGTGGGCGCTCGAGCATTATTTTCTAGAGTCCACACGCATGCGGCCGCTATATTAGCAATTTACCCACATATTCAAGCAACATTTATGAATCGAACGACACCTGTTTCATCCCAGTACCGGCCTTATGTACTTTTTAAAAAAAATATTTCCGAAACGGTGTCTGCCGCGCGACCGACGTGTATAGTACAAAATGCGCGCTCGAGCATCATTTATTATACCGAATCCAAACGCATGCGGCCGCTATATTAGCAATTTACCCACATATTCTAGCAACAATTACGAACACAAGGACATCCGTTCAGTCCCAGTGACGGCTTTAGATACATGGCAGAAAAATTATTTCCGTATCGGTGTCTGCCGCGCGACCGACGTGTATAATACAAAATGCGCGCTCGAGCATTATTTATTATACCGAATCCACACGCATGCGGCCGCTATATTAGCAATTTACTTACATATTCTAGCGACAATTACGAACACAACGACATCCATTGAGTCCCATTGACGGCCTTAGATACATGGCAAAAAAATTATTTCCGAATCGATGTCTGCCGAGCGACCGACCCGTATAATACAAAATGCGCGCTCGAGCATTATTTATTATACCGAATCCACACGCATGCAGCCACTATATCGGCAATTTACCCACATATTCTAGCAACAATTACGAACGCAAGGACACCCGTTCAGTCCCAGTGACGGCCTTAGAAACATGGCAAAAAAATTATTTCCGAATCGGTGTCTGGCGCGCGACCGACGTGTATGATACAAAATGCGCGCTCGAGCATTATTTATTGTACCGAATCCACACGCGTGCGGCCGCTATATCAGCAATTTACCCACAATGGCTAGCAACAATTACGAACACAACGACACGCGTTTAGTCCCAGTGACAACATTAGATACTTGGCAAAAAAAATATTTTCGAATAAGTGTGTGCCGCGCGACCGTCTTGTATAATGGAAAGTGCGCGCTCGAGCATTATTTTCTATAGAGTCCACACGCATGCAGCCGCTATATAAGCAATTTACCCACATATTCAAGCAACATTTATGAATCGAACGACACCTGTTCCATCCCAGTAACGGCCTTAGGTACTTGTCAAAAAAAATATTTCCGAATCGGTGTCTGCCGCGCAACCGACGTGTATAATACAAAATGCGCGCTCGAGCATTACTTATTATACCGAACTCACACGCATGCGGCCGCTATATCAGCCATTTACCCACATATTCTAGCGACAATTACGAGCACAACGACACCCGTTTAGTCCCAGTGACGACATTAGATACTTGGCAAAAAAACTATTTCCGAATCCGTGTTTGCCGCGCGACCGACGTGTATAATACAAAATGCGCGCTCGAGCATTATTTATTCTACCGAATCCACACGCATGAAACCACTATATCAGCAATTTACCCACATATTCTAGCAACAATTACGAACACAAGAACACCCGTTTAGTCCCAGAAACGGCCTTAGATACATGGCAAAAAAATTATTTCCGAATCAGTGTCTGCCGCGCGACCGACGTGTATAATACAAAATGCGCGCTCGAGCATTATTTATTGTACCGAATCCACACGCATGCGGCCGCTATATTAGCAATTCACCCACATATTCAAGCAACATTTATGAATCGAACGACACCTGTTTCATCCCAGTACCGGCCTTAGGTACTTGCAAAAAAAATATTTCCGAATCGGTGTCTGCCGCGCGACCGACGTTTATAGTACAAAATGCGCGCTCGAGCATCATTTATTATACCGAATCCAAACGCATGCGGCCGCTATATTAGCAATTTACCCACATATTCTAGCAACAACTACGAACAGAAGGACATCCGTTGAGTCCCAGTGACGGCCTTAGATACATGGCAAAAAAATTATTTCCGAATCGGTGTCTGCCGAGCGACTGACGTGTATAATACAAAATGCGAGCCCGAGCATTATTTATTATACCGAATCCACACGCATGCGGTCGCTATATCAGCAATTTACCCACATATTCTAGCAACAATAACGAACACAACGACACCCGTTTAGTCCCAGTGACGACATTAGATACTTGCCAAAAAAATTATTTTCGAATCGGTGTCTGCCGCGCGACCGACGTGTTTAATACAAAATGCGTGCTCGAGCATTATTTATTATACCGAATCCACACGCATGCGGCCGCTATATCAGCAATTTACCCACATATTCTAGCAACAATTACGAACACAAAGACATCCGTTTAGTCCCAGTGACAACATTAGATACTTGGCAAAAAAAATATTTTCGAATAAGTGTGTGCCGCGCGACCGTCTTGTATAATGGAAAGTGCGCGCTCGAGCATTATTTTCTATAGAGTCCACACGCATGCAGCCGCTATATTAGCAATTTACCCACATATTCAAGCAACATTTATGAATCGAACGACACCGGTTCCATCCCAGTAACGGCCTTAGGTACTTGTCAGAAAAAATATTTCCGAATCGGTGTCTGCCGCGCGACCGACGTGTATAATACAAAATGCGCGCTCGAGCATTACTTATTATACCGAATCCACACGCATGCGGCCGCTATATCAGCCATTTACCCACATATTCTAGCGACAATTACGAGCACAACGACACCCGTTTAGTCCCAGTGACGACATTAGATACTTGGCAAAAAAACTATTTCCGAATCAGTGTCT
The DNA here is from genome assembly GCA_963971145.1 of Sussaba pulchella. Taxonomy (NCBI): domain Eukaryota; kingdom Metazoa; phylum Arthropoda; class Insecta; order Hymenoptera; family Ichneumonidae; genus Sussaba; species Sussaba pulchella. The sequence continues at coordinate 120,118 of CAXAQZ010000116.1, forward strand.
GCCGCGTGACCGACGTGTATAATACAAAATGCGCGCTCGAGCATTATTTATTGTATCGAATCCACACGCATGCGGCCGCTATATCAGCAATTTACCCACATATTCTAGCAACAATAACGAACACAACGACACCCGTTTAGTCCCAGTGACGACATTAGATACTTGCCAAAAAAATTATTTTCGAATCGGTGTCTGCCGCGCGACCGACGTGTATAATACAAAATGCGCGCTCGAGCATTATTTATTATACCGAATCCACACGCATGCGGCCGCTATATCAGCAATTTACCCACATATTCTAGCAACAATTACGAACACAAAGACATCCGTTTAGTCCCAGTGACAACATTAGATACTTGGCAAAAAAAATATTTTCGAATAAGTGTGTGCCGCGCGACCGTCTTGTATAATGGAAAGTGCGCGCTCGAGCATTATTTTCTATTGAGTCCACACGCATGCAGCCGCTATATTAGCAATTTACCGACATAATCAAGCAACATTTATGAATCGAACGACACCTGTTCCATCCCAGTAACGGCCTTAGATACTTGGCAAAAAAAGTATTTCCGAATCCGTGTCTGCCGCGCGACCGACGTGTATAATACAAAATGCGCGCTCGAGCATTATTTATTATAACGAATCGAGACGCATGCGGCCGCTATATCAGCAATTTACCCACATATTCTAGCAACAATTACAAACACAAGGACACCCGTTTAGTCCCAGGGACGGCCTTAGATACATGGCAAAAAAATTAGTTCCGAATTAGTGTCTGCCGCGCGACCGACGTGTATAATACAAAATGCGCGCTCGAGCATTATTTATTGTATCGAATCCACACGCATGCGGCCGCTATATCAGTAATTTACCCACATATTCGAGCAACAATGACGAACACAACGACACCCGTTTAGTCTCAGTGACGGCATTAGATACTTGGCAAAAAAATTATTTCCGAATCCGTGTCTGCCGCGCGACCGACGTGTATAATACAAAATGCGCGCTCGAGCATTATTTATTAAACCGATTCCACACACATGCGGCCGCCATATTAGCAATTTACCCACATATTCTAGCAACAATAACGAACACAACGACACCCGTTTAGTCCCAGTGACGACATTAGATACTTGGCAAAAAAAATATTTTCGAATGAGTGCGTGCCGCGCGACCGTCTTGTATAATGGAAAGTGAGCGCTCGAACATTATTTTCTATAGAGTCCACACGCATGCGGCCGCTATATTAGCAATTTACCCACATATTCTAGCAACATTTATGAATCGAACGACACCAGTTTCATCCCAGTGACGGCATTAGATACGTGGCAAAAAAATTATTTCCGAATCGGTGTCTGCCGCGCGACCGACGTGTATAATACAAAATTCGCGCTCGAGCGTTATTTATTATACCGAATCCACACGCATGCGGCCGCTATATCAGCAATTTACCCACATATTCTAGCAACAATTACGAACACAAGGACATCCGTTTAGTCCTAGTGACGGCCTTAGATACATGGCAAAAAAATTATTTCCGAATCGGTGTCTGCCGCGCGATCGACGTGTCTAATACAAAATGCGCGCTCGAGCATTATTTATTATACCGAATCCACACGCATGCGGCCGCTATATCAGCAATTTACCCACATATTCTAGCAACAATTACGAACACAACGACACTCGTTTAGTCCCATAGACGGCCTTAGAAACGTGGAAAAAAAATTATTTCCGAATCGGTGTCTGCCGCGCGACCGTCGTGTATAATGGAAGTGCCCGCTCGAGCATTATTTATTATAGCGTCTACACGCATGCGGCCGCTATATCAGCAATTTACCCACATATTCTAGCAACAATTGCGAACACAACGACACTCGTTTAGTCCCAGTAAAGGCATTAGATACTTGGCAAAGAAATTATTTCCGAATCGGTGTCTGCCGCGCGACCGACGTGTATAATACAAAATGCGCGCTCGAGCATTACTTATTTTACCGAGTCCACACGCATGCGGCCGCTATATCAGCAATTTACCCACATATTCTAGCAACAATAACGAACACAACGTCACTCGTTTAGTCCCAGTGACGACATTAGATACTGGGCAAAAAAATTATTTCCGAATCGGTGTCTGCCGCGCGACCGTCGTGTATAATGCAAAGTGCGCGCTCAAGCATTGATTATTGTAGCGTCCACACGCATGCGGCCGCTATATTAGCAATTCACCCACATATTCTAGCAACCATTAAGAACACAACTACACCCATTTAGTCCCAGTGACGGCCTTAGATACTTGGCAAAAAAATTATTTTCGAATCGGTGTCTGCCGCGCGACCGACGTGTATATTACAAAATGCGCGCTCGAGCATTATTTATTATACCGAATCCACACGCATGCGTCCGCTATATCAGCAATTTACCCACATATTCTAGCAACAATTACGAACACAAAGACATCCGTATAGTCCCAGTGACGGCATTAGATACTTGGCAAAAAAAATATTTTCGAATAAGTGTGTGCCGCGCGACCGTCTTGTATAATGGAAAGTGCGCGCTCGAGCATTAATTTCTATAGAGTCCACACGCATGCAGCCGCTATATTAGCAATTTACCCACATATTCAAGCAACATTTATGAATCGAACGACACCTGTTCCATCCCAGTGACGGCCTTAGGTACTTGTCAAAAAAAATATTTTCGAATGAGTGTGTGCCGCGCGACCGACGTGTATAATACAAAATGCGCGCTCGAGCATTACTTATTATACCGAATCCACACGCATGCGGCCGCTATATCAGCCATTAACCCACATATTCTAGCGACAATTACGAGCACAACGACACCCGTTTAGTCCCAGTGACGACATTAGATACTTGGCAAAAAAACTATTTCCGAATCCGTGTCTGCCGCGCGACCGACGTGTATAATACAAAATGCGCGCTCGAGCATTATTTATTCTACCGAATCCACACGCATGCGGCACCTATATCAGCAATTTACCCACATATTCTAGCAACAATTACGAACACAAGGACACCCGTTTAGTCCCAGGGACGGCCTTAGATACATGGCAAAAAAATTATTTCCGAATCAGTGTCTGCCGCCCGACCGACGTGTATAATACAAAATGCGCGCTCGAGCATTATTTATTATACCGAATCCACACGCATGCGGCCGCTATATCAGCAATTTACCCACATATTCGAGCAACAATTACGAACACAACGACATCCGTTTAGTCCCAGTGACGGCTTTAGATACATGGCAGAAAAATTATTTCCGAATCGGTGTCTGCCGCGCGACCGACGTGTATAATACAAAAAGCGCGCTCGAGCATTATTTATTATACCGAATCCACACGCATGCGGCCGCTATATTAGCAATTCACTCACATATTCTAGCGACAATTGCGAACACAACGACACCCGTTTAGTCCCAGTGACGGCATTAGATACTTGGCAAAAAAAATATTTTTGAATGAGTGTGTGCCGCGCGACCGTCTTGTATAATGGAAAGTGCGCGCTCGAACATTATTTTCTATAGAGTCCACACGCATGCGGCAGCTATATTAGCAATTTACCTACATATTCTAGCAACATTCATGAATCGAACGACACCAGTTTCATCCCAGTGACGGCATTAGATACTTGGCAAAAAAATTATTTCCGAATCGGTGTCTGCCGCGCGACCGACGTGTATAATACAAAATGCGCGCTCGAGCATTATTTATTATACCGAATCCACACGCATGCGGCCACTATATCGGCAATTTCACCCACATATTCTAGCAACAATTACGAACGCAAGGACACCCGTTCAGTCCCAGTGACAGCCTTAGATACATGGGAAAAAATTTATTTCCGAATCGGTGTCTGGCGCGCGACCGACGTGTATGATACAAAATGCGCGCTCGAGCATTATTTATTGTACCGAATCCACACGCATGCGGCCGCTATATCAGCAATTTACCCACATATGCTAGCAACAATTACGAACACAACGACACGCGTTTAGTCCCAGTGACGGCATTAGATACTTGGCAAAAAAATTATTTCCGAATCGGTGTCTGCCGCGCGACCGACGTGTATATTACAAAATGCGCGCTCGAGCATTATTTATCATACCGAATCCACACGCATGCGGCCGCTATATCAGCAATTTACTCACATATTCGAGTGACGATTACGAACACACCGACACCCGTTGAGTCCCAGTGACGGCTCTAGATACTTGGCAAAAAAATATTTTCGAATGAGTGTGTGCCGCGCGACCGTCTTGTATAATGGAAAGTGGGCGCTCGAGCATTATTTTCTATAGAGTCCACACGCATGCGGCCGCTATATCAGCAATTCACCCACATATTCAAGCAACATTTATGAATCGAACGACACCTGTTTCATCCCAGTGCCGGCCTTAGGTACTTGTCAAAAAAAATATTTCCGAATCGGTGTCTGCCGCCCGACCGACGTTTATAGTACAAAATGCGCGCTCGAGCATCATTTATTATACCGAATCCAAACGCATGCGGCCGCTATATCAGCAATTTACCCACATATTCTAGCAACAACTACGAACAGAAGGACATCCGTTGAGTCCCAGTGACGGCCCTAGATACATGGCAAAAAAATTATTTCCGAATCGGTGTCTGCTGCGCGACCGACGTGTATAATACAAAATGCGCGCTCGAGCATTATTTATTATACCGAATCCACACGCATGCGGCCGCTATATCAGCAATTAACCCACATATTCTAGCGACAATTACGAACACAACGACACCCGTTAAGTCCCAGTGACGGCATTAGATACTTGGCAAAAAAAATATTTTCGAATGAGTGTGTGCCGCGCGACCGTCTTGTATAATGGAAATCGGGCGCTCGAGCATTATTTTCTATAGAGTCCACACGCATGCGGCCGCTATATTAGCAATTTACCCACATATTCAAGCAACATTTATGAATCGAACGACACCTGTTTCATCCCAGTGACGGCATTAGATACTTGGCAAAAAAATTATTTCCGAATCGGTGTCTGCCGCGCGACCGACGTGTATAATACAAAATGCGCGCTCGAGCATTATTTATTATACCGAATCCACACGCATGCGGCCACTATATCAGCAATTTACCTACATATTCTAGCAACAATTACGAACACAAGGACACCCGTTTAGTCCCAGTGACGGCCTTAGATACATGGCGAAAAAAATATTTCCGAATCGGTGTCTGCCGCGCGACCGACGTGTATGATACAAAATGCGCGCTCGAGCATTATTCATTGTACCGAATCCACACGCATGCGGCCGCTATATCAGCATGTCACCCACATATTCTAGCGACATTTACGAACACAACGACACCCGTTTAGTCCCAGTGACGGCATTGGATCCTTGGCAAAAAAATTATTTCCGAATCGGTGTTTGCCGCGCGACCGACGTGTATAATACAAAATGCGCGCTCGAGCATTATTTATTATACCGAATCCACACGCATGCGGCCGCTATATTAACAATTTATCACATTTTCTAGCAACTATTACGAATACAACGACACTTGTTTCGTCCCAGTGACGGCCTTAGGTACTTGTCAAAAAAAATAATTTCGAATGAGCGTGCGCCGCGTGACCGTCTTGTGTAATGTAAAGTGCGCGCTCGAGCATTATTTTCTATAGAGTCCACACACATGCGGCCGCTATATTAGCAATTTACCCACATATTCTAGCAACATTTACGAATTGAACGACACCTGTTTCATCCCAGTGACGGCCTTAGGTACTTGGCAAAAAAATTATTTCCGAATCGGTGTCTGCCGCGCGACCGACGTGTATAATCCAAAATGCGCGCTCGAGCATTATTTATTATACCGAATCCACACGCATGCGGCCACTATATCAGCAATTTACCCTTATATTCTAGCGACAATACGAACACAACGACACCGGTGTAATCTCAGTGATGGCATTAGATACTCGACAAAAAATTTATTTCCGATCCGCTGTCTGCCTGGGAATCCCCAGAAATCGCACTTTGCATCATACAAGACGGTCACACGGCAGACACCGACTGGGAATTAATTTTTTTGTCAACTAACTCAGGCCGTCACTTGGACGAAACAGGTGTCATTCGATTCGTAATTGTTGCTAGAATACGTGGGTAAATTGCTAATATAGCGGCCGCATGCGTGTGGACTCTATAATAAATAATGCTCGAGCGCGCACTCTGCATTATACAAGACGGTCGCGCAGCATACAACGATTCAGAAATAATTTTTTTGTCAAGTATCTAAGCCCGTCACTGGGATGAAACAGATGTCGTTCGATTCGGAATCGTTGCTTAAATATGTAGGTAAATTGCTAATATAGCGGTCGCATGCGTGTTAACTCTATAGAAAATATCGCTCGAGCGGGCACTTTGCATTATACAAGACGGTCGCGCGGCACACACCGATTCGGGAAATTTTTTTTTGTTAAGTAACCAAGGCCGTCACTGGGACGAAACTGGTGTCGTTGTATTCGTAATTGTTGCTAGAATATTGATGTAAATTGCTAATATAGCGGCCGCATGCGTGTGGACTCTATAGAAAATGATGCTCGAGCGCGCACTTTACATTATACAAAACGGTCACGCGGCAGACACCGATTCGGGAATAATTTTTTTGTTAAGCAACTAAGGCCGTCACTGGGACGAAACAGGATTCGTTGTCTTCGTAATTTTTGCCAGAATATGTAGGTTAATGGCTGATATAGCGGCCGCATGCGTGTGGACTCTATAGAAAATAATGTTCGAGCGCGGACTCTGCATTATACAAGACGGTCGCGCGGCACACACCGATTCGGGAATAGTTTTTTTGTTAAGTAATTAAGGCCGTCACTGGTACGTTACAGGTGTCGTTGTTTTCGTAATTGTTGACAGAATATGGGCGTAAATCGCCATAATTTTGGTGGCATGCCCGTGGACTCTATAATAGATACTGTCCAAGCAGTATTCGGATAGTCGCGGAAAGGCTAGAGAGCCTGCAGCTGCTGGCGCGTACAGTCTCATCCAAAACCGCACGCGGCCGGGCGGTAGCGGCCGCTTGATCCGGCCGCTAGTTTCAGCGTCATCGTCCACCTTTCTACCCCGGGGTGGCAACCTTTATCGAAAGATGGAGGAACACCTTTTTTGTTCGGATGATTATTGAGATGGAGAAAGAAATTTTTTTGCTGTGTCTCATTCAGCATTGATACTCATGAAATATCTTGTTTTCAGTAATAAGAAAAGAAAAATTTTCCATTTTTTCATTTGAACATTTTCAGAAATTTCCATGTCAACAGTATCCGTTCATTTTTAACTCCCGGCTAAAAACGGGAGTTATGTGTTTCGTCGTGTTCCCGCGAAACAGCGATTCCTAGTTCACGAATAATAGATGTTGAAAAAACGCGTTTTTTCGAAATTTCCATATCGATGCTGGCCACAGTAGAGCTCCAGCGAGCCCGCTAATTGGCTAGGCAATACTCGCATCGTTCTTCATAGCCTAACTTCATTCCGATGTCGAGTCGTCGGCTTTGACGACAGGGGCGAATCTACCGGATCTAAGCGGTGTTTCCAAACAGGGGCGAATCTAACGGATCTAAGCGGTGTTTCCAATAACTTTTTTTTATTGATTGATTTCACGTACGAACGATATTTTTTTTATGAGTGTATTTTTCATTTAACGTTTAATAATGTTAGGAGGATTGATCTACTGCTGATTAAATCAATCACGTCGTATTAATAACTCTGGATACTTGTATTCGGGCGCGACATTAAGATATATGTGAATGTGGAGGTTAGGTCGGATGACGTGGTTATGCCCGGTGATTTTGTTTTATTTATGATTATCAACTGATTTCACGTACGAACGAAATTGTTTAATGAGTTTATTCTTTTTTATTCAACCAATGATAGTGTTATCAGGATTGTGAAAAACGTGAATATGGATGTTTAGCTAGACGATGTGGTTATGCCCAGTCATATTGTCTACCTCGGTGGAATTGGCAATTTGAAAGAAAAAAATTGTTGTCGGACTCAATTTTTTACTTTATCCTCCAACCGACAAAACTTTAGACAAAGCGATTTGTCAGAATGCACAATATGTATATTTGTTTTCATTGTTTTTCCTATATGAGTCAGGTCCTTTTCGAAGCAGCATTCATTCAATGTTCCCTCGCTTAAGACATATTCAAAACTTGTAATGACTGGAAAGGACGAGCGGAATGCGCTGACATCTGGTCAAGGCTTTGTCGAGCAGCGCTCAAAAAACTGTACAATGAACAGAAATTTGGTCTAGGCTACATAGAGCCGCGCTTAAAATCTCCATAATGCACTGAGATTTGGTCAAGGCTCTATTAAGACGCCCTCAAGACTCCACGATGGGCTTGCAATTTGTCATGGCTACATGGAGCCGCGCTGAACAATCACATGATGCACTGACATTTCGCTGAGACTGTACTCAACTGCGCCCAAGGACAACCAACATGTGCCGCAGCTAGTCGATACTTTCAAAGTCTTGTCACATCAAATTTCCATACAGTGGTCACGTTTTACGATATTGAATCGATAAACAATAGTACATTATGACACTAGTGGGAAAAATTGTTTTGTGACGTGGACTTCTTGTTCGAGCTAAATGATTCCAATCATTGGCGGACGTGGAGAAAATTATATCGAATTATCTTTAAAAAGTATGAAATAAAATAAATTTAAAAAATTCAAAAGAACTCCCGGCTGGAGTAAAAATCGAACACAAAAAAAGTAATCTAATAGAAAGCATGCATAAAATTCATGTATCTAAAAAGTATACAACAAATTAATAAATTTAAAATGGACAAAACAAATAAGTAAATTTAAAAGAATGAAATAAATAAATAAATTCAAAAAGGATGAAATAATTCAAGAAGTCATTTTAGTTTATTCATAGTTTGAATTATGATCGTTCGTTTGTATGAGTTCAATTTTTTGAATCGTGGTAATTTCCTCACTGCCCTCAATTCAGTCGGGAGACGTCATTCATTAAACATAAAGATGATATAGGATATAGATGTTTAACAGTGCAAAGACGACGCCATTAATTGAACATGAAGACAATCTGGATTTAGATGTTCCACGATACGAAAGAAAACGTCCCCCGACTTATGTTTAATGAATGACGTCTCCCGACTGAATTGAGGGCAGCGAGGAAATTACCACGATTCAAAAAATGGAACTCATACAAACGAACGATCATAATTCAAACTATGAATAAGCTAAGATGACTTCTTGAATTATTTCATCCTTTTTGGATTTATTTATTTATTTCATTCTTTTAAATTGACTTATTTGTTTTGTCTATTTTAAATTTATTAATTTGTTGTATACTTTTTAGATACATGAATTTTATTCATGCTTTCTATCAGATTACTTTTTTTGTGTTCGATTTTTACTCCAGCCGGGAGTTCTTTTAAATTTTTTAATCTTATTTTATTTATGAAATTCCTCTTTTGCGTTTTATAACTCATCGAATTGGAATTTATTGCATTGATTAGGGGTTGCCCAGACTCCGCGAAAATCGCGGGTCTGCAACTCGTTTTTGGTTTTTTATCTCAATAATCATCCGATGATGTTTAAAGAGCAAAAAAGGTGTTCCATCAACTTCCGTTGAAGGTTGCCACCTCGGGGTAGAAAAACGGACGGACGGATCAATTGAAAATTTTACAAGGTCATTATGAATACATCTAGGTAGCGAAGCACCAACGAACATTTGTACTTCCAGCAATATTTGCAAAGTACTGGTCAATTTTCTAGATAAACAGAAAAACAGGTTTTTTCAATACTTTTTCAAGCATTAAAGCAGGTGCAAAGAGTGAAAATAGAGAAATCGTTTTCGAAGCAATTATCAAACCTTATATACAGTTCATTTGAATTTCCAAAACTGCAAGTCAATTTGCTATAGGATTATCGGTTCATGAGATATCGATGTTAAAACAAAGAAAGATGTTTTTTTATTCACCGGCCGATATCTCAGCAAAAAATTGTCGTACAGAAAAAAACAAAAAATTATATCGAAGGTAAAGAATTCAGCTAAGTTATTGTGTTATTGATTAAGTCAGAATAAAATTTCTCGATCCCGGGGACAACTTTGAAAAACGGAAAATTGAAAAAAAATTTATTTGCAAAATTTCTCTTCATTGTGACATGATCAATGACCAGGAAATGAATTCGATTATAAGATTTCGAAAGAAGACATGTCAAGCTTGGAAACGCTCTCCCATTTAGCTCAATACGACAATTTTTCGCAAAGTTACAGTCACGCAAAAATCACGTTCGGAAAAGGAAAAATGTTCTGCTCCTTCAATTTTTTTGATGAGTGTATATAGGGAGAAATGTGCCAAGGCGACTGATTGAAACCCTTTTATCCCTCATTGTTTTTTTATTTTTTAAAAGTATTTTTTGGGTCTGTTGTGCCGGTACACCGCGTGAACGCTAGGGAACGGGTGTTAAAGCGGTTAGACAATTATTTTATTTTTGTTTGTGGGTTCCAGCCACGAAGAATTAGAATTCACGTAAAAAGTTTAACGATGAATTAATTCACTGTGATAAAACTGATGGATTACAATAATTAATACAATGTTTGATTTTAACTTTAACTTTAATTGTGACCGGATCGCGTGGAACTGGTTCTCACTTAGACGTTCGAACAGTCAAGTAATTTCGCGATTCCGGAGCCGTGTAGAAGGCAGTTTACTCCTTCGAAATTTTGCTTAAGACTGCTTGTCGGGTGGTCGCTATGTCACCCATTACGACTCTCATCCGAGAATCTATTTTAATGCTGACAGTTTTGTCAGCATTGTCCTTGATTTGACGTTGAAGTCGCTCGTGAGAATGCTTCTGTAAGCAACTCGGTCTTAGCGACGTAAATTCAGAGGTGAATAATTAAACTGGATATTGTAGTAACGGAAATGCCGTATTTCCGTTACTTAGCGCAAGCGGTTTTCATTTGTGTTGAAGTACTAGATAGGACGGTTAAATAAAGCCATGGATAGTTATTCGAACAATGGTCAGAAGGCTCGTAGGAGCGGGCGCTCGTGGCCAATCGTTCCGGATCTCAGGCCCAACTGCCCCGCGCTTACGACGACGGCAGCACGATACAGTGGCACTGCCGAGCAAGCGCGCGCTCACACAACACCTTTCTCTTTTTATTGAATCTTATTCCATATGGAAGGTGTTACAAGAATAATAATAATACATAGAATAGTCATCGATAACATATGGATCGATAGCGCTCGGGTGGTTTGGTTGACGATCAGACCTACGAGGGCCTGTATCGCTTTCGTCCGCTGGTTGGGTTCCAGGGCTTCCAGGGTCGTTTTTATTACAAACGAGTTCGGTTGATCGCATCGCTTCACAATTTTACCATACATACGCATGTCAATTACTCAAACGCTTTCGCCTACCTTTAGATCACGTAGTTTTGACGAGCGGTGTCTCTTATTGTACATCTCTTCTTGTTTACCTTTTCTCTCCTTTTCCTTACGAGACACTGCTGCGTTTTTGGCAACTGTACCTAACTTATCCGATATCATGGGTAAGCGCGATTTTATTTTCCTCGAAAACATGAGCTCGGCTGGCGAGAATTCGTTTTCGAGGAGAGTCGTCCGGTAGACTAAAATACCTAGATCGACGTCGTCGCACTTTTTTATGATTTTTTTCGCGATTTTAACCGCTGCCTCTGCTGCGCCGTTGCTCTGAGAGAACTTCGGTGAGCTCGTTACATGTTTAAAGTCATAGTCGTTCGCGAGTCGCTTAAAACCAGATGAAAACTGCGTGCCGCAGTCGCTTCGCACTATGTCGGGGATACCGAATCGGCTAAAGACGATTTTACATTGTTTTATTATTTCGTTTTCATTCATCGATTGCAAGGGGCAGATTTCAAAATATCTCGAGTAATAATCTGTCAATATCAGATACCATCGCTTTACAAAAAACAGATCTAGGCCGATCTTTTGCCAAGGACGCTCGGGAAATTCTTCTTTGACAAAAGGTTCTCGATTGTTTTGCCTCTCTTGTACGCAAGCTGGACAATTTTCTACAAGATTTCGGAGTTGCGAACTCATTCCGAGCATATGTTTATGCCGAAATGGCCTTCGTGAATTTTGTGTAAGAATTCTAATTGTAAAGCCGGAGGTACAACGATCCGAGAATTGTACAGCAGCAAATCGCGACTAATAGAAAAATTGTCCCTGAATTCGTAATACGGTAGTATTTTGGATGGGATACGATTTTTTGATGGCCACGCGGATTGGCTATATTCTTTTTTTTTTACATACGACGTCCGCGTTCTGCTCTTTCTTTATCCACTCCAGCGTATTCGGTTTGGCGGGTAGATTACTAACGACAAAGCTTACAAAACAGTCGATTTTTTCAAAAGAATCGATAACGTGTCTGTTTTCGGACTTTAAGGGATTTCTTGACAAACAATCCGCGAGAACGAGTTGCTTACCGGGAAAGAACGCGACCTTGTAGCTATAGCGCATTAAGCGCATACGTATTCTTTGGAGCCGCGGAGTCAACTCATCCAGCCCTTTCGTTTGCAGAATCTGAATGAGTGGCTTATGGTCGGTCTCCAACGTTACATCAATGCCGGTTATGTACTCTTTAAAGCGTTCCGTCGCGAAAGCTAAAGCTAGTGCTTCTTTGTCTATTTGGCTGTATTTTTGTTCGCACGGCGTTAGGCTTTTCGACGCGTAGGCGACGACTTCACGATCGTGAAACGAGTCTTCTTGCATTAACGCCGCTCCCAGGCCGTACACTGACGCATCCGCCTGTACGATTACCTGTTTCGCGTAGTCGAAGTGAGCTAGCGTCGGTGCTCTCTTAATGAGGTCTTTTACTTTTTCAAACGCTTCTTTTTGAGGTTCAAGCCAGACGAACTGAGAATCATTTTTCATTAGCAAATTGATAGGTTCGAGGATAGCCGACTTATTAGGAATATATTTTCCGACATAATTTATCATTCCGAGGAACTGCTGTACCGAGTTTTTGTTTTGCGGTGCCGGAAAATCAACAATTGCTGATATACGCTCGGGTAGGATTTCAACGCCTCGCTCGGAAACGCTATGTCCGAGGAAGTCTAACTTGTCCGTTGCGAACACACACTTTTGTTTATTTAGCGTTACGCCTTCCTTGCGCAGACGTTCGAGCACGGTTTTCAGAGCTTTATCGTGTGTCTCTCGGTCGGGCGCATGAATTAATACGTCGTCTACATGCACGCTTACGTTGGGTATGCCCGCGAGTAATTCCGAGAACAATTGTGAAAAATAATCGGACGCACAATTAACGCCGAACGGCAAACGTTCTCATATAAATCTTCCGAAAGGAGTGATAGAACACGTTAACGGCTGGCTTTCTTTATCTTATTTTACTTGGTGATAGCCAGATTTTGCGTCAAGTTTAGTAAAAATTTTATTTCCTTTCAAAGATGCTAAAAGTATATCTATTTTCGGTAATGGGTAAACTGCGCGTCTGACGTTTTTATTAAGTTGCGTGAAATCGACGCATAGTCAGATTTCCCCGGAGTCTTTTTTTGGTACTACATTGATAGGACTGCACCAGTCCGTCGGACAGTCTGCCGGTTTTATAACGCCGAGTTTTAACAATCTATCCAACTCCGCCCGTAATTTCGGCAAAAGAGGTATAGCTACTGCGCGAGGAGTCGACTAAAAGAACGGCTTCGCATTTTCTCGTAAGTGAATTTTCAACACTCTATTGAACCTGCCGAGGCCGTTGAAAACATCGCGATACGTTTTTAACCAGTTGTTTTGTTTTTGCTGATTAGAAACTTTATTGGTATAGTTTTTCCGAATTAAATCGAATTCTTCGATTTCCGGTAAACCTAGTAGATTATCTTTTTAATTTTTGATCACGTAGATTTTCGCTTTAATCGTTTTATAATTAAACGTTATTTCCGTTTCGATCACGCCTTTTACATCCAACTCCGATTGAGAAGGTCGGAATAGGTTCCTATCGCTTGCATCTATTTTGTTGAGTAACTTTTTCGGTACGCATTTATCGGAAATGCACGAAATTTCTGCGCCGGTGTCGATGAAAAATACAACGTTACCTGGGAAGTTCTTTATTTTCATATTCAACGCATAATTGTTCTTCGAACTGCCACTGTTGTTTACAGAGCCGACAGTGACTGAGTTCAAATACGTTGAATCGTTGCCTTCGCTGTGCTCGCCGCCGTCGCTCCTGCTACTGCTTTCCTTGCCGCGTCGGACTTTCTTGGATCTGCATACCTTCTCCCAGTGGCCTGTTTTCTGGCAGTTGCGACATATTGTGTTTATAGCAGGGCACTTCTTTGAGTCGTCGTGTTGCTTGCTGCCGCATCTATAGCACGTCGGCTTCTTTTGTTTGTCGGGAGCCTGCTTTTTTCGGTGTTTCTTGTCGCCGGTGTTTTTGTTGTGTTTGTAAACACGGTTAACGTCTTCATGACTGGACGCTTTTTTTCGAATTATTTTATTCTCTTTGGCCTGCAGTTCGGCCAATCTTGCCGCGTAAACGTTCTGAGACGCGCACGTCGCGAATCCCGATCACTATACGATCGTGAATCGGTTCATCCTTTAGATTTTACCGTACTCACATGACTCCGCCAACGTATGTAACGCTGTCACGGAAGAGTCAACACTTCCACCATCTTGTTGTACGCGAGAGTTGAATTTTAATCGTCCGAAAATCGTATTTTTCTTCGGAGAGAAATAGTCGTTAAACTTTTTTATAACGTCTTCCAGCGTCGTCGAATCGGAGACATCGGGGAACACTTGTTTCAAAGTCTCTTCGGATTTTTCCCCCATGATGTAACAAAGTATGTCGATTTTTTCTTTTTCCGGTTTACTAGGTAGATTAGCTGTTGACACGTATCGTTTGAAACGCTTGATCCACGTAGGCCAAGCTTCGGGCCCGTTAAAATCGAATTCGTTTGGTGGACGAATATGTGATGTTGCCACCTGAATTGCCGTGACAGTGTGGTCGCCCATCTTTGGTGCACACGTATACTTAACACCGCACTAATTACTTCACACGTCAGTGTGTATTTCGCGTGGAATTTTATTTTTATTTTTTTTCCGAAACACGTTCCGAGCAAAACCGAAACCGGGAAACGCGTAGTTTCGTGAGGAGGTTAGGGCGCTTGACTACTCGAGATCAAGCCTCTCAGCCCATGGCTGAATGCGGTTATTACAGATTAGCCTGTAAGTTTCGGCACGTTTCGAATATACTATACCGCTGCCACTATGTTGAAGTACTAGATATGACGGTTAAATACAGCCATGGATAGTTATTAGAACAATGGTCGGACGGCTCGTAGGAGCGGGCGCTCGTGGCCAAACATTCCGGGTCTCAGGCCCAACTGCCCCGCGCTTACGACTACGGCAGCACGATACAGTGGCGCTGCCGAGCAAGCGCGCGCTCACACAACAATTTGACTCTACTCTACTTTGAGAAACAATTATATCTCGCATGTAATTGTTTCGATAAAATTTTCATAGAAATTTAATGAAAAATTCGGGGCACTACACCCCTCCCCCCTGATAAGTAAAAATTTATTTTTTAGCGAAAATTTATTTTTACTCCGCTTTATACTTTACTTTATTTTTTACGGGTTTTGTTTTAATTCTATGTCCTCGCGACGGTTGTTGGGGGGCAATGACGTTCGCGGGTGGCGAGCGTTGAATCGGGCCAGCTGTCGGGCAAGCTCCATCTCTTCCCGTGCTTCTCCCGTTGCCTGTGTGCGTTGCCGTTCGTTGGCCCCGAGGCTCACCGATACGGTCGTGCCCGGGGACGTCGAGGAATTCCGATGACGTCTGTAACATAGTAAACAGGCTATCGCGCAGACTAATATTATGACGGCGATTGTTCCCGTACCCAGCGCAAGGGACATAGTGATATTCGGTTTTTCTTTTAAATTGTCTCTAATTTTTTGTATTTTAATTCCGATATTTCGCAGTTCATTCGGATTTCGGAATATATTTGTTAAGGGCACAGGGGGCACTGGTTCGGTGTTGGTCGATGTCTCCTCGATGTCGGAGAGGGTGAGGTTTCCGGGGGGAAGATAGTCGTCGGTAGCCATCTGGGTGACCTTCCGTCCCGTCCGGACGCTGAAACCTCGGGCGGTTACAATGCAATTACCAGTCGAAGCCAATATACCTGGCCCTATCAATTTTTCGCGTTTTGCGGGTTGGTCGTAGCAATCGATTGTTATTAAATCGTCTAATTTTTTCATAATATATTTGGCAATTACCGGTGCAGGAGGTTGTTTTCTTTTATTTTCCGACTAACTCTTGCTTTCCTTGGGCTGTGCCGGTAACGGTGGTCTTCTGAGACCGCCGGCACGAGCCTCTTCGTCCCTCTTTGTCGTTCGCTCAGTGTTCTACTGCGGGCTTGAGGCGGTTCGCGGGGACCGTCAGTTTCTTTCGCCCCCTTTGTATAACCTACGTGACGGGGGCGGGGCGCTCGATTATTACGTACGGGCTCGCCCACTTGGGGCTGAGCTTCGCCGACCGGCCCCGCCTTACGGCTTCGTCGCGTAGCAGTACGCGGTCTCCGATTTGGAGTAACGTGGGGCGTGTATCCTCGTCGTAGTCTTTTTTTGCCCTCCCTTTCGCGTAGATTAGGTTCTCGCGGGCTATGCTCCATGCAGCGCGGAGCTTCTCCCTAAGCTCACTGACATAGTCTTCGTATGTGTATGTAGAGCGAGGAGCTTGGCGAACAGCTGTTGGCAATTCTGCCGCTCGCCCGTATACCAGCTTGTAAGGCGTGTGGTCTGTGGCTGTATGCGGGGTTGTATTGTAGGTGAACATCGCGTAGGAAAGCCAATTGTCCCAGTATGCTTGTTCCTCGTCTATAAAATAACGTAGGTACTCCGCGAGGGTACGATGCGACCTTTCCAGGGCCCCGTTGCTTTGGGGATGATAAGCTGTCGTCTGTATCTTTTTTATCCGTAGCAACCTGCATACTTCTTTAAAGGTTGCGCTAAGGAAATTAGTTCCTTGATCGGATAATATTACCGCCGGAGTACCGTATTGGCAAATTACGTTTTCTACGAGTGCCCTTGCTATCGTGGGGGCCTCCTGATTCGGTACTGTCATCGCCGCACTGTTCTTTGTTAGCGCGTCCTGGTACGTGAGGATATATTTATTTCCTCTCTCGGTTTCGGGGAGGGGGCCGACAATATCGACGGCTGTTTTTTCGAACGCAGAGCTGGGAGTGTCGGTAATTACCATCGGTGCTTTTGATTGCCTACTGAGCTTGTTTTGTTGGCACTTTAGGCACGCGCAAATGTAATTTTCTACTTCTGCCCTTAGAGCGGGCCAGTCGTATTTTATTCTGATCCGCTTTACCGTTCTCTTAACTCCCTGGTGGCCCCCGAGGGGCGCGTCGTGATACTCTTTTATTATGCGGGGGCGTTCTCTCGCTGTCGCTGTCCTCTCTGTCGCACCGCTGTGAGTGCGCGCTGTTTCCCCTACCGTGTTGTTTATCCTCTGCGTCCTCCATCTTCTCCCTACTTCTCCGGCCGGCTCTCTCGCCGGGGGGTTGGGGAGTCGGAGCGCAAGGTCGTGCGTTGTCCGACGTATTGCCGTCTCCTACCTGGTTCGTTTCTCTCTCGCGCTCGTTTGCTTGGGCTCGAGTGACTGCGCAGATACGGCTTAAGGCGTCGGCGTTCGAGTTTCGTTTGCCGGCCGTGTACTCGACGTCGAACTCATGCTCCGATAATTTTATTCTCCAGCGCATGAGCCTTGAACCCAGGTCTATTACCCTAAACAACCAAGTGAGGGGTTGGTGGTCGGTTACCACCGTGAACCGGGTTCCGTAAGCGTATGGTCGAAACTGAGCTATACCCCACACGATCGCGAGCAATTCTTTCTCCGTCGTGGTGTAATTGCGCTCTGCTTTTGATAACGTTCGGCTCGCGTAACAAATCGGCAAATCTTTCCCTATTTTACCCTGGGACAATATCACACCTATAGCCTTGTCCGAAGCATCCGTTGTGACAATGAACGGCTTTTCGAAATCCGGGTATTGTAATTCCGGAGCCGTAGTCATTGCTTCCTTTAACTTTTCGAATGCTCCATCGCGTACGGCTGTCTACTCGAACGCTGCGTCCTTCCGCACTAGTGCGGTCAGTGGTTTTACGATTTCGGAAAAGTCCCGAATGAATTTACGGTAATATCCGGCTAACCCGAGGAAAGATTGTACTCCTGTCACGTTTACCGGGATGGGAAAATTTTTTTCGGCGGCTATCTTTTCGGGATCCGCCATGACGCCGTTCTCGGAGGTAATATGCCCGAGATAGTGTGTTTCTTTACGCAGGAGGCGACATTTTGCAAGTTGGAGGGCGAGTTTTGCCTCTCTCAGACGTTGGAATACTTATCGCAACCTCTCGTTATGCTGTTTTAACGTGGTGCCATGGACGACGATGTCATCCAGATACACGTAGCATTTTATTCCGTCTAGACCGGCCAACACGGAATTCATTAGTCTTTGGAAGGTGGGGGGAGCGTTTCTTTAGCCCGAAGGGCATTCGCGTATACTCGAAATGGCCCTGTGGGTGTTCTACCATGTGTGTGCATTAGGGCGGCTTGAAAAAATAACTTTTTTTTTTCATCCAATCAAAATATATTCAAGCTAAAGTATCTTCCATCAAGAAAATCGTGTCCAAAAATGAGCCTGATTGGACCATTTTTAGGGGTCGCGCAAGATTTTTCTAGTTTTCCCATTTGATTAACATGGGAAGAACGGAAAGTTTCCATTCAAAAAATCGTAGCTCCGCCAATTTTATAGATACATTGATCCGGTTAGTTTCATTTAAAAGCTCTTGAATAACCGCTTGAAATGACGTGCGGACCTTTGGGATCCCATTACAATTTCCATCAATAATTTTGTTGTTTCGTAAAAAATTATCGACGGAAGTTGCAACCGGATTTCAAAGGTCCGCACGTCATTTTAAGAGGCTTTTCAAGAGCTTCCAAATAGAACTAACCGGATCAGTGTACCTATAAAATTAGCGGAGCTACGATTTTTTGAATGGAAACTTTTCGTTCTTTCCATGTTAATCAAATGGGAAAAATAGAAAAATCTTGCGCGACCCCTAAAAATGGTCCGATCGGGCTCATTTTTGGACACGATTCTCTTGATGGAAGATACTTTGGCGTGAATGTATTTTGATTAAAAGAAAAAAAAAGTTTTTTTTTCAAGCTGCCAGCTGGTCTCCGGGAAGGTGGAAGATATCCTCAATCCTAATCATCAACTATTTTCATTAATGATTCTTTCTCTTCGCTGTTGAGATGCGTACGATCGAGTTCTCGCCGTAGCTGCTCTACCCGTTCCGTGCCTCGCCCCGCTCGAATCAAATTTACTCCGAGTGCGACGGTCTCGCTCTCGCGTACCGGCTCGAGTTGCACGATGGGTTGTTGCACCACGCGCGCGTCGTCGCTCGTGTTCACGAGGCTTACTAGGCATGTGTTGCCGGACGGCGGCGTGATACACGACCCTATTATTACGTCCGGGGTTATTATTCGTTTTTCGACAAACCCCACGTATTTACTTGCGGTCTTTGCGCGTACGATTGTTTCGCTACGTGCAGGCAGTGTTACCCCAATAGCGCCGTCGAACAGGGGCATGGTATGCCATAGATTTCTATCATTTCTCCACCGAAAATATCTACCTTATGTTTTCGGATGAAATCCATGCCTAGAATGCCCTGGACGGGTAGCGACACGTTTTGCGTCACTACGTGGAAAGGATGTTGTACTATAACCGCTGGCACCCCAAGGGCTATTATCGCTACGCCCTTGGGTCGAAATTTCTTACCCGATATGCTTTCGAGCTCGACGTTACATTTGTCGACGACGGTGCCTGGCAGCAGGCAGTTCTCCCGTATCACGCAGCATTGCGCTCCGGTATCGGCTTTTAACGTCAGTACGCCTTCCGCTGCGCCCGGTGCTCCTATTACGAAGTCGTTCGATCCGCTGCTCGCGGGGAGGGTGACGGAGAGCGCTTTTAACGGAGAGGAATGCCCCTGACCGTCAAAGTATGAAGGCTCAGGGTCCCTATCGTTCTTTTTTCGTCTGCAACTGCTTCCCTTGTTGTTCTGGGGTGCGTTTCCATCCCTCTTTCCGTTGCTCGAGCCTTCTCGACCGGCTGATGACTGCGCTGGGCCGTTGTTCGTCTTGTTAGCCTGATTCCTCAAGCGCTTACGGCACACTTGACAATTATGGCCCTTTTTTTTTACAATAACCGCATACCACGTCGACTTGGTTTACGGCACGGGTAGGCTCCGGCAAGTTGGTGCGTCCAGTTCGCTGTGTGCAGCTCCGGCTCACGTGCCCGGCCTGGCCGCAGGTGTAACAGGTTCGGTTGCTGTTATCCTTGGACTGTTGCGTTGTATTTGTTCGCTGTCCTTGTCCCTGCGACGTTCCCATACCCTTTTGACTAATGGATTCGGCTATTTCTATTGCTGCGACGGCGGATTCGTGGAGGGTCGCACAATTTCGCGCCCACACGAGTACTTGCACTTGCCCCGTGAGACCGTTCTCGAACGTAGCTTGTGCGCATTTCCGAGTTTATCCCTCGATTGCTTGCGCATTTCTCGAGGACTCGGTTTCGGTCAGTCGATTGACCATTTGAGACGGGATCGTCTCTACTCGTGTGGCGTATGCTGCGACGCTTTCCCCCTGTCCCTGTCGTGCCGTGTTTAATTCTAGTTGCAGGGCTGACATTGACTTTCGCTGTCCATACAAGCCCTCCAGTTCGGTACGGAATTCTGCAAAGGTGAATATATTTTTATGCATCAAATCTATAGCCGCTCTGTCTTTAATCCGATTTCCAAGGACCATCTCGAGCAGACCGCTGTGCTCTTCATAATCAACCCGTCGGCACACGGTCTCGCAGGACCGGAAAAAGTACTGCAGTTCGTCAGCGCTGCCTCTGTGAAACGCGTCTATAAACTTTAGAGCGTGCCACAGGGGCATCATCCCCGGTCGTCGTTCCGTGGAATTTCCCGGGCACCGTGGCGGATTTGCTCTGGTTTGGAGCCGCTGTATCGCCTCTCCCTGTACCCTCAGCTTTTCATGTAACGCCCTCATTAACTCTTCAGGGGTACCGTTGACTTCGCGAAGGGTAGCCGCGGTGCTTCCTCGATACGACGGGCCGGCCCGCGTCAATCTGGCGCAGCGTCGGTCGAGATCGCGTTGCAGGGCCGCGACGGCATCGCGCTCGTCCAGACGGCTGTCATCCGGTGGCGTCAGGATCTGCGTGGTGGGAAGAAGAGGAGGAGGAGGAGGATCTCAGTTTCGTGTTTCTCCGATAGAGAGCACGGAAGCGGTCATTGGCCTCGGCGGAGGGAGGCCCGCTTGTCGCGCTAAGGCTGCTATATCATCCTCTATCATCTGTCCCGAGACAGGCCGAGAAAAGGTATCTCTGGGGTCCTCAAACTCGTGTTCCGAACCGTTATTTGTATATTCGGCAAACAAGCTACCCCGTCGTATGTTTACTCCGTTGCGATCGTCGGGGTTTCTCGGGGGTGTACGAGTCCCGTCCGCAGGTGGCGGTGTCCCGGAGGGTGGTAAGGTACTCAACGCTCGGTTAATCCTTGCGGTCATTGCGGCTAGTTCGGCGACGATCTCCTCTCCCTCTGGAGGGTCTTGTGACCCCCCTTGATGATTCTCGGGGTCAGAAGTTTGCGAACCGTCGTCTGGCATTTTTTTTTTTTTTTATTCGTTAGACTCTACCCTCTTTTGAAATTGCTTTTGCGGACCAGTATCTATTTCGTTCCGAGCGACGCGGGACTAGGCTTTGACTGTTTATGTCATTGCAATGAATCAAACCGTCACTTACAGGAAGAAAATCTCTGTTGTCATCCTTCGGTCCTAGTCGTCCGTGGAGCAGCTCTTCCTCGTCGTGTGGTGTCGGATTCGTCCTCGGCTGGTGCTGAGTCGGCGAATTCCGGGCTTCTGCGACGTGAAGTCGTGTGCTCGCTTTACTCCGTTTAGGTCTCGTTGTAATCCAATCCAAAATTAAACTATCACTGTCACTATTTGTTACGTGGCACAGTGTGTTTCGTTCCGAAGCACAGTTTTTACACAGCACTGATTTGAATCGCTTGAAACTGATTTTACTTGGCAGATCCCACCGCTGCCCCCAAATTGTTGTGCCGGTACACCGCGTGAACGCTAGGGAACGGGTGTTAAAGCGGTTCGACAATTATTTTATTTTTGTTTGTGGGTTCCAGCCACGAAGAATTAGAATTTACGTAAAAAGTTCAACGATTAATTTATTTACTGTGATAAAACTGATGGATTACAATAATAGATACAGTGTTTGATTTTAACTTTAACTTTAATTGTGACCGGATCGCGTAGAACTGGTTGTCACCTAGACGTTCGAACAGTAACGTAATTCCGCGATTCGGGAGCCGTTTAGAAGGCAGTTTACTCCTTCGAAATTTTGCTTAAGACTGCCTGTCGGGTGGTCGCTATGTCACCCATTACGACTCTCATCCGAGAGTCCATTTCAATGCCGACAGTTTTTAACTCCCGGCTGAAAACGGGAGTTATGTGTTTCGTCGTGTTCCCGCGAAACAGCGATTCCTAATTCACGAATGTTTGCTCAAACGACTAATCTTCTACAAACGAATATTTGCACATCGGTTCCGTTGACCACACAGATGTTTTATGAATCATAATATTTATGATCGGATGTGAACTCGTAAAGATAATAGATGTTGAAAAAACGCGTTTTTTCGAAATTTCCATATCGATGCTGGCCACAGTAGAGCTCCAGCGAGCCCGCTAATTGGCTAGGCAATACTCGCATCGTTCTTCATAGCCTAACTTCATTCCGATGTCGAGTCGTCCGCTTTGACGACAGGGGCGGATCTAACGGATCTAAGCGGTGTTTCCAAACAGGGGCGAATCTAACGGATCTAAGCGGTGTTTCCAATAACTTTTTTTGAAGTGAAACTTCTTTACGCGCGTCATGCACTTTCGACGACCGGAGTAAAACCGATTCAAGACCGAGACGAAAAAGCGACATCACTGGGCGGTAACCTGGGTAACCACGCCCATGGTGACCCCCACCACTGCTCGCCGTTCACTGCCGCCTGTCGCTCTCTCACCATATCAGCTCAGTGAGGTGAGGGAGCCACTGACGAACGTTCTCTCTCTCTCTCTCTCTCTCTCTCTCTCTCTCTCTCTCTCTCTCTCTCTCTCTCTCTCTCTCTCTCTCTCTCTCACTCAACGACGCCACGCCGAGCAACAGCTGTTTGGTTAGTGTGCTGCGCCGTGAGTGTAATACGACAAGTGAAAAACGTAATTGATCGTGGTTTTTCGATTTGGAACAGAATTTTAGTATCCAAAATGAGTAGTGACGAGATAGAGGTGATAAACACATCCGTGGCACAAGAGGAAATATCACCTGAAAATCAACAAAGAAGAGACGAGTGTGATTCACACAGTGGTGACATTAACATAAGGTAAATATAACCAAAAAGAGTTGATACATATCTCACAAAGTAGTATTGTTGTTGTAATAGGATAATAGGATTATTTGATTAGGCTTTGGTCGTGTTATTAGATCCATTTTTGGTGTGACGTTATGTTGAAGAAACTAACATTTTAAATAACTACATACGATATGGTGAGTGTTGATAAATAGTTTGATGATTTGTTAAACAAGAGATTAATTTATTATTGATTGAATTGATGTGAAAATAAATTATAATATAGTAGAAATTTTAAGATTTAAGGCTGTTATGTATCGCTGAGAGTTTTAAAGATAATTATTATTGTTAAAAGTATTATTGTTTAAAAAAACGGAATTTATAATTTATAGATATTATAAAGAACTTTCTGAAGAGGGCCATCACCGTTGGCCGAAACGTAAAAAGAAATGAGTTTTTATTGATTCGCACCTCCTGATAATGAAATGTCGTCGCAGCCGAAGCTTATGTGACAATAGTCACACCAAAAATGGATAATAAGATTGTTTAACATATTGGCGAGATTATACTAACAGTAAAATATGATGTAGGGATGTCGTTCCTACAACTGAAGCGGGTGCAAATAAGCGTCGAGGGCGAAAGACGGCAGAGGCCAGCAGGCGGTACAGACAGCGGAAAAACGAATCAAAGCCTCCCAAACCTCCACCTGCAATGGCTGCAGTACGTAACAAAGCATACAGAGACCGTCAAAAACGTCCACGATCTGCAGCTGAAGCTATAACACCTCCAATTCCATCCAAAAAATCTAACATCATTCCGTCTTCTACGTGTACTTCGAATTTATCGAGTCCGAATGATGCTCCAGAATACGTCCAACATGCAGCACAAATCCATTACGATCATCCTCTTCAAATACAGCACAATGTTCCCCACAATTCGGAAAGGCCGCAGCAAAATAGAAATTTTCAAAATAATACAAATGCTTGCGAAATTGTAAGTTCACATGCCATGATTGCATTGTTCTAATATATTAATTAACATTTCATTCAATTGAAAAATTTACATGTTATATGTATTCATTTTTCCAGAATTTTGATGAGATACAAGAGGCTCCTGTCCAAGAAGCAATAACTACACAAGCTAATTATGATTATGCGAATAATGCCAATGTTGTACGTATCAATTTCGAAAAAAATTGCATTGTACATGAAAAAATTGATTTCAAGTGAGTTTTCTAGTAAACTATACTTTCTGTTAGCAGGATGTACATGATAACCGTGAACTCGCAAACAGAGAATCACAAAGCGATCTTGATTCCGATATGGATATAGAAGAACACTCCGATGGGCCACAGATAGAATTTGATGATGACTTTGTGCCTCCCTATAGTGGCTATATGAATCACAAATTTGCACATAAACAATTTAAAAAAATGTTTGTGAAAAATCCTTTCGGCTATGCTTGTAGCGTTTGCGATCGGCTTTGGTTCCAAAACGATTTAAAAAAAGCGCCATCCGCTGAAGAAACGATGCTTAAAAAAATAACGGTATGTTTAAAGCATAATGTGGATATTATCATAATTTCCTTCATGTCGTATCTCTCATCAATGATTAAAATTAACGGTTCACATATATTCCAGGCTCTTACGAACATTGCTGATGCTAAACTATGTACTACATGTAAAAGGAGTATGCAAAAAGAAAAAATTCCAACACTATCGGTCTTCAATGGCTTCAGATATCCGGAAAAACCAGCGTATTTGCCTCAACTCAATATCATCGCCGAAAGATTAATTTCGCCTAGACTACCATTCATGCAAATACGGAGGCTAAGACATGTCAACGGTCAGTTCTGCATAACAGGCCAGATCGTCAACGTTCCTGTCTCGGTGGATAATATGGTGAGCGTTTTGCCAAGAAATGTTGATGACGATTTTTGCATCAACGTACACATAAAAAAAAAATTAATCCACAAGTCGACTCATCTCCAAGGGTTCGTAAAGAAAAATGAAATTAAATCTTGGTTACGGTATCTAGTTGATCAACCAATGTATAAATTTTATGATATAACCATCAACAACTCGTTTCTCGCGAATGTTCAGCAAGATACTCAAATAGACTACACGCATGTACAAGAATCTAGCAATACTACGGTTAACAATGATGATGCTGTCTCTCCTCAAATGTTAGATCATAGGAATGCACGTCCGGTAGTTAACATTAACGAATTGAGCGAACATATTCCAATCGAAGAAAGTCTTGTCGCGCAGCAGCAAACTTTGCTTTGGAACGAAGACAAATTCTTACAAATCGCACCAGGTGAAAACAACGTACCGAAAAGCTTGTTATTCGATAAACACGCAGAAGAACTTTCGTTCCCCTCGATCTACCTCGGACAATTTAGAGATTTTAAGCCAGATATTAATGTTACGCCTTTTATGATTGCCACGAGTGAATTACGGCGTTCTGATAGGAGAGGAGTTACGCCTAATAAACTTCTTTATGTTGCGGCAAAAATTATGCGTTTGAGGGTCAGCGAGTCTCTGAAGATTACTTTCAAACACATTGGCACAAATACAAATATAAGTAAAGAAACTATTATGTCACCGGACTACATTAACAACTGTTTAGATAAGAACTTAGCTTTTTTAAAACCGATTCCAAATTCAGCTGCATATTGGTCTGAGCGCAAGCGAAATCTATTTGCAATGATGCGTCAGTTAGGGAAACCTACAATGTTTTTAACAACGAGTGCCAATGAAATCGGTTGGAAAAAATTGTTACAGACTTTGCATTATTTAAAAGAACGCGTCGAATTGACAGAAGAGCAAATAGAACATTTGAATTACTTTGAAAAAACAACTTTAATTAATGAAGATGGAGTTAGTTGCGCACTTCATTTTGATAAATTAATTAATGTTATCTTTTCAATTTTACAATCTAAAAAATGTAGTCCATTTGGAAAATATAGAGTCATTAATTTCTTCAAGCGCATCGAATTTCAGCACCGAGGCAGTCCACATGTTCATTCACTTATATGGTTAGACAATGCTCCGAAAGATCCACTAGGCGTAGATTACGAGGCTACTGTATCCCTCATAGATACTTTAATCTCAGTCTCTTCAGCTGAAGCGTCCGACAATATTAAACTGCAAACTCACAAACATACATTTACTTGCTACAAAAATAACCGTCCGAATCAGTGTCCTACTTGCCGCTTTGATGCGCCTTTTATGCCTATGCGTAAAACTGTCATTCTCACACCGTTGGAAAAAGGTCATCTACAGATTCAAGAGCTAAGGAATCGTTATAAATTCATGAAGAAAAATCTAGAAGACATTACTTATGATAGCATTGATCATTTTTACGATTGCAACGAGATTACTTCAGATGACGAATACATCAACATTATACGAGCCGGCATAATGAGACCACGAGTATTTATTAAACGAATTCCTTCGGAAAAATGGAATAATTTCTTCAATCCTTTCTTGTTGAATGTATTAGGGTCTAACATGGACTTTCAATATATTATTGAAGAGTACTCGTGCGCACAATACGTTGTGGAATACGTCAACAAAACTAATAGGGGCATCAGCAATTTGCAACGACAAATCGTAGAGGTTATTGACGAACATCCTGACTTTGACATTGTTGAGGCACTCAGAAAACTTAGTGTTAACGTGCTCAATAGTGTTGAAATGACAAGTCAAGAGGCCGCTTGGTTTTTATTGCGCTTGTCAATGTCTAAAACGTCAGTGGCAGTCGTTTACATACCAACACTCTGGCCACAAGAGCGTGAACGAATCAGGAAAACAAATAAAGAACTTGAAGAACTTGGTTACGATTGCACTGATATTTGGAAACAAAATTGGTTTGACAAATATGAAAAGAGGCCGGAAAAACTCGAAGACGTAACGTTGGCACAATTCGTTTCCAAATATAATGTGGGCCCCAAAGGAAAAATAGCTGAAAGGAAAATACAACGAATAATTAGGTATAGGAATTACGACATGGGAAAAGACTTGGCAGACTATAAGAGGGAGATGGTTACATTACACCTCAAGTTTAGAGTTGAAGAAACTGATGTTTTGACAGACATGAAATTTCTACAATTATTCGAAGACAATGAGGCATTGATAATGGAACGTAGAAGAGAATTCGAGTCAGATTTGGATATTGCTAAAACTATGGAAATATGCGCTCAGTTATGTCGTGAAGAACTTCTTGATGATGACAACCGAAATCAAGTGAATGTCCATCAAGAGGCTGATCCGTATGAACAACTCATAAATGATCCCCATTCAGTTGCCAATTTTGATTTGCGGCAAGCATCATTAAACAAACTTGGTGCAATTGCAAAAAAAAAGATAACATTATGGAAAATGACAAATTTAATGATTTAATGAGATTAACAAACGAGAAGCAATTCCAATTGTTACAACACTGCATACATTTGAATCAAACAGAAAACGCATTACCCCTACGCTTATTTTTAACCGGGCCAGCTGGATGTGGAAAAACATTCACCATCAAATTGATAATGGAGATTTTCAACCGATTTTCCAATACTGATGGATATTTAAACGCTTATATTGCTTGCGCATCAACAGGAAAGGCTGCGGTAGCTATTGGGGGCACAACAGTTCATACGGCGTTCAAAATATCACCGGCGAATCCAATTCCACTATCAAATGAGGTGAAAGGTTTATATAGAACACTTTTCAAGTACGTGAAAGTAATAGTTATCGATGAAGTGAGTATGATTGGCGCTGAGATGTTAGAACGAATAGATTTAAGACTGAGAGAGATAACAGGTCATCACGAATCCTTATTCGGCGGTATGAATATTATCTTCATTGGAGATTTGAGACAATTGCCACCAGTGAGAGCAACGCCAATTTATAAGCAAAAAATACAAAGAATAGGTGGCAATCAGTTATGGAGGAGTATTGAATTTTATGAACTGACAGAGGTGATGAGACAAGAAAATGAACTTTTCTCATCAGCCTTAACGAAAATTGGTAACGGGGAAATTTTGAATACGCAACAACTGGAACTCATTGAATCAAGGTTTGTTACAAACGAGGATGCCCATAATCTTTGTCCCGACGGAGTTAGACTATACTTTGATAATCATTCTGCCGATGCTTACAACCTTTCTGTATTGAACTCATGTGAGAATAAAAAAGATTCGATTGCTGATGACCAGATACTCGGTTGTGGTAATGATTTTGAAAAAGAACGAGCTGCAAGACTCAAACTTCATCAACTGTCATCAATTGATACTGGTGGCCTGCCATACCAGGTCGTTTTTGCTTTGAACAAACCATATTTAATTACGACGAATATCGATGTAACAGACGGATTAGCGAATGGAGCAGTCGGAAAATTGGTCTATGTTGAGTTCGATGATCAAAGCCACAAAATTATTAGAGTTTGGCTAATTTTTCCAAAAGGTGTGGGAAGACAGACACGTAGTAAAACAGCTCAATATGCTACTCGACTAGGAATAAGTAATGAAGCAACTCCGATAAGTCGTAGGTCAGCGACCTTTCCATTATACAAAACTAAATCACACAGTAAGATCCAAGCAAAAAGAAACCATTTTCCACTTAAGCCAGCATGCGCAATGACTATTCACAAATCGCAAGGAGGAACATACGATAGTGTTGTGTATACATATAGCAGAAAACATTCGCAATCCTTAGTTTATGTAGCTTTATCAAGAGTTACAAGTCCTCAAGGTCTCTATATTGTGCCAGCAGGGAATCAGGTGATATTTCATCACGGACGACGAGAAGACACATCAGTAGCTCAATTAAGAAAAGAATTTGAGAGGCTTTCTTCGGTATGTTTAAAAACTCTCGATCATGTACTGTTAGAAAAAATTGAAAAAGGAGATATGACGATATTTTCATTTAATTGTCAAAGTATTAACAAACATGCAACAGACTTACGAGGTGATGTTCTAAAAAATTCGGACATATTGATGCTTTCTAAAACTTGGCTTGACGATGACAGACATGTTAATGTTGAAAAATTTAATTGCATTGTACAATACAAGAGACCCGGTGTTAGAGCGGGCGGTGTAGCTATATATCAAAATGTTAATAGACTCCAACACGTTGTGGTAAGAAATAATGACCTTCATGTCCGTAACCATGAATTCATTTCTAGTCATACATCCCCCGTTGGGGATTTGTGTGCTGCAGAATGCTCTCTGGCTAATGGCAAAAAAATTATTTTGGTGTCAATTTATATCCCGCCAGGTACATCGATTACACATATCACAGATTTTATCCACCATGTACTTTTGTCATACACAGAGGGTGGTTCAAGGTTATTGAGAAAGAATTATCACGAAATTCCGATGATTATTTCGGGCGATTTTAATGTAAATTTCGCGAAGAATGAATCTCTACAGCTATTGAACTTTCTCAAAAACACCCTTAATTTGGATATTGTTAATGATAGGAACATTAGTACGACTAGACACGGGACAACAATCGATGCAGTTTTTGCACGATTCATTAATGACTTGAGTGCTGATGTATATATCTCGCACTTTAGTTATCATAACCCCATTATCACGACATTACGAAATTATATTCGTGTAATTGACAATGTAAATGTCACATGATAGGGGAAATTGTAATTGTAATTTTTTATTTGTAATAGTGTTGTTTATGAAATATTGTAAAGTTCTCAATAAATTGAATAATTATAAATAGTATTGGATAACTGAAAATCTATGCTTCGTCGCTGAATTATTTAACCCGTAATCTTCAAACTAACCTAAGAGAGAAGAAGAGAGAATGACATGAAAAGAGAGAGAGAGAGCAATACTAGAAGTTTCACTTCTGTCGTGCGTAAGCTTGACACACACAATTTTTTTATTGATTGATTTCGTACGAACGATATTTTTTTCATGAGTGCATTTTTTATTTAACGTTCAATAATGTTAGCAGGATTGATCTACTGCTGATTTCATCAATCACGTCGGATTAATAATTCTGGATACTTGTGCGCGATTAATTTCTGGATTCGGGCGCGAAATTAAGATATTTGTGAATGTGGAGGTTAGGTCGGATGACGTGGTTATGCCCGGTGATTTTGTTTTATTTATGATTATCAACTGATTTCACGTACGAAAGAATTTGTTTAATGAGTTCATTCTTTTTTATTCAACGTATGATAATGTTATCAGGATTGTGAAAAACGTGAATATGCATGTTTAGCTAGACGATGTGGTTATGCCCAGTGATATTGTCTACCTTGGTGGAATTGGCAATTTGAAAGAAAAAAATTGTTGTCGGACTCAATTTTTTACTTTATCCTCCAACCGACAAAACTTTTAGACAAAGCGATTTGTCAGAATGCACAATATGTATATTTGTTTTCATTGTTTTTCCTATATGAGTCAGGTCCTTTTCGAAGCAGCATTCATTCAACGTTCACTCGTCGAAGCAGCATTCATTCAATGTTCACTCGCTTAAGACATATTCAAAACTTGTGATGACTGGAAAGGACGAGCGGAATGTGCTGACATCTGGTCAAGGCTACGTCGAGCCGCGCTCAAAAAACTGTACAATGAACAGAAATTTGGTCTAGGCTACATAGAGCCGCGCTTAAAATCTCCATAATGCACTGAGATTTGGTCAAGGCTCTATTAAGCCGCCCTCAAGACTCCACAATGGGCTGACAATTTGTCATGGCTACATGGAGCCGAGCTGAACAATCACATGATGCGCTGACATTTTGCTGAGACTGTACTCAACTGCGCCCAAGGACAACCAGCATGTGCCGCAGCTAGTCGATACTTTTAAAGTCTTGTCACATCAAATTTCCATACAGTGGTCACGTTTTACGATATTGAATCGATAAACAATAGTGCATTATGACACTAGTAGGAAAAATTGTTTTGTGACGTGGACGTCTTGTTCGAGCTAAATGATTCCAATCATTGGCGGACGTGGAGAAAATTATATCGAATTATCTTTAAAAAGTATGAAATAAAATAAATTGAAAAAATTTAAAAAAACTCCCGGCTGGAGTAAAAATTGAACACAAAAAACGTAATCTGATAGAAAGCATGAATAAAATTCATGAATCTAAAAAGTATACAACAAAAAAGGATGAAATAATTCAAGAAGTCATCTTAGTTTATTCATAGTTTGAATTATGATCGTTCGTTTGTATGAGTTCAATTTTTTGAATCGTGGTAATTTCCTCACTGCCCTCAATTCAGTCAGGAGACGTCATTCATTAAACATAAAGATGATATAGGATATAGATGTTTAACAGTGCAAACAAGACGCCATTAATTGAACATGAAGACGATCTGGATTTAGATGTTCGACGATACGAAAGAAAACGTCCTCCGACTTATGTTTAATGAATGACGTCTCCCGACTGAATTGAGGGCAGTGAGGAAATTACCACGATTCAAAAAATTGAACTCATACAAACGAACGATCATAATTCAAACTATGAATAAACTAAGATGACTTCTTGAATTATTTCATCCTTTTTTGTTGTATACTTTTTAGATTCATGAATTTTATTCATGCTTTCTATCAGATTACGTTTTTTGTGTTCGATTTTTACTCCAGCCGGGAGTTTTTTTAAATTTTTTCAATTTATTGTCAGCATTGTCCTTGATTTGACTTTGAAGTCGCTCGTGAGAATGCTTCTGTAAGCAACTTGGTCTTAGCGACGTAAATTCAGAGGTGAATAACTAAACTGGATATTGTAGTAACGGAAATGCCGTATTTCCGTTACTTAGCGCAAGCGGTTTTTATTTGACTCTACTCTACTTTGAGAAACAATTATACCTCGCATGTTGTTTCGATGAAATTTTTATAGAAATTTAATAAAAAATGCGGGGCACCACGGTTCCTCGGACCGCACTTTTTTTTTTAAAGATTTATTTGGCCACTTTTCCTCCTCTTCCCACACCCATTTGCTTTTTCTTACAATAAGTAACTATTCATTTGTAAATTTTTAATTGGACAAAAAAAATTTCCGAAATAAGTTATCGAAATTGTGGATTATAAAAAAAATGGAAGGAGAACTCGATATTTCGCGAGTTCAAAATTTCTCTATCTGATTATGGTTTAGTATCTCGAAAGAAAAAGGGAATTAAAATATTTTCTGTAGGCAGTCGATTTTTTAATTCTTTTCTATTATTTTCATTCTATAAAAAAATGATACAAAGGTTTGTTCTGTAACTCGAAGTATAGAACCTGTCTGATTCGAAATAGAATCGGTCAAAAAAGAATTGATGAGGTCCGAGGATACAAAAGATACTTAAAAAAATCATCGATGACGTCGGGGGATAGACGGCTTGCAGTCAGGTGAAATGGGGCGATTGACTTGATATTTCAAAAAAATAGAGACAAAGGATTCCCGTCGTGCTACAAATCTGTTTTTTCATTGTTCTCAATAGACAATCGATTTTTTGATTATTTTTTTCCATAAAAAATAGTAGAAAATGATCAAAAAATTAAGTGTCATCTAAAAAAACCGGAAATTAAGTTTTTAGCCAGATCGACCTCGTTTCTTTTCCTTTCAGATAGGGAACCATTATCATATAATAGAAATTTCGAAAAACTAGAATTTTTAAATAATAAGAATAAAAAAAATTAGGAAGACGACTGCCGTTTCAGTTTCTTCTAAAAAGTATCTGGGAAAAAAATTCTTCCAATTGAAAATTGGCACAGTAGCAGTTATCTCTACTTAAAAAAAAGGTCAAGGGGAAGGAGAGTGGGTAGAAACAATGCGCAACCAAGGCAAGATGAAATTTCCCGAAATTTTTCTAAAGTTTATTATGACCGAAGCAGTCGTGAAAGTGTACCTCGTATTTTATGTCGGTGATTGTACTGTGACGAATGTGGATGATGCGTGTGCCGCTGGATTTCCACGACGTTGCTCACTGTGTCGCTGAAACCAAGTCCGTCTGGATAATTGTGTTGCGAATGATGATCGAGCATTTGCCTCCTCGTCGGCGATGGTGACCTGTGCATTACAGGTGAGTGCCTTCTGAAAAGAATTAGTTTCTTGAATACTCGTGTAAATAAGAAAATAAAAAGTTTAAATTTTCTTTGTAAGCTATCTATAGAAAACGTGAAATATAATCTAAATGTATGATGCATATTCGGAGGTCGTCACCTTAAACTCGGTGAACGTGAACGATGTCTATGAGGATACGCAGGCGGATGGTCGGGATGAAGCATCGCATCATCGGGATGCGTAAGACTCTCGAAGCTTCTGGCTCGCGAATCACTGATAAGGGCCTCCTGCAGGCCCATCTAAACACGTAAATATATTTAGCGTTCTGTCGATGAGGCCACGACTTGAAATGACTCCGAGAGATCTGGCATATCACTCTCGCCGAATATAGCGTCCTCGCGTTTCTTTCTATCTCCTTGAATATTCGTAATACGTCATAAGTAACAAGAATGACACGTCTCTTACGGTCGTACTATGGACGCTATTTGCCTCCGTTTGTGTGAACGGATCGCGTATTCCAAATTAACATTTGTTTCTTTTATGTTTTTCTTCGTTTTCCTTGATCATCGCGAATTGGCACTTATCAGCTTACGCTGATGGACGTTTGTTCGGAACAAGCTGACAGTTCACGCAGCGTACGTAATTCGTTTCACCAAATAAGTTCAAAGATAAAGGCTCATATACAGGGGGAGGCACATAAAGTGTGACAGAGCAATCGCACTCAAACTATTGATTATATCCAAAAATATTTCAGACAAAAAAAAACAGTGTTCGAGAAGGCGGTCATACTGGACCACTCTATTTTTTTTATCAGTGGAGGTGCTGAAGCTACGTCAAGGGCAACTCCACTTTTTTAAATAGACCATGTATTTTTTTCTAATGACATTATTACCGATTTTAAGACGAATTCAGCGACCTACAACACATGGTCATTCTAGCCACGAAAAGTATGAAAAAAGTCGAAAAATCTAAACATATCACAATAATCACTTTCAAAGGTTCCACTAATCTTGGTTAGGGTCTACCTACAGAAGATGCTCGAAGTGATGACTCCCGACTTGCAAACATTTGTTTGATCGCTGTTTTTATTTCTTCCGATACGAATGTTTCTTATCGGCAGCAAGTACGCATTTTCTGTTGACATATCATTTAGTCCCGCATTACCTTCTAATGTGAGTACATCGGATCGCGAACATAACGATTTTTAAGAATATTTCGATATGTTGATGGTGCTGGGGGAAAGCCGTAAACATTACAAAACTGCCCAAGGTTTGTATGCGGCTCGTTATCCAAATTGGTCACAAAAATTGTACATGGCTTTTAAGCGATTAGCTGGCCGTTTTTATCGCTTACACCACAAATGTTGGCTGAAGTTGGAGACGGTCTTCTCACCAGCGAATAAACAAGTGCTTACAAGTCGAGGGTCATAATTTCGAGCATCTTCTATAGGTGAACCGAAACCAAGATTAGTGCATCCTTTGAAAGTAGGTAATTATTCCGACATGTTTCGTTTTTCGACTTTTTTTATACTTTGCGTGACTAGAATGACTTTGTGTTGTAGGTCGCTGAATTCGTCTTAAAATCGGTAATAATGACATCAAAAAAAAAATACGTGGTTCCGTTTAAAAAAGTGGAGCTGACCTTGACGTAGCTTCAGCGCCTCCACCGATAAAAAAAAGAGTGGCCTGGTATGACGGCCTTCACGGACACTGAAACTTTCGTCTGCAACGTTTTTGGATATAATCAATAATTTGAGTGCTATTGCTCTGTCACACTTTATGTGCCTCACCCCGTATATGTGGCATTAGAAACGAAAGAATGGGGTAGTTTCCCTCGGGTCCGCCGATTGTGGCATACATTTTTTTTTACTTCGTTCCGACTACCATAATTACCATAATTACCCATACCATAATTACCATAATTACCATAATTACCATAATTACCATAATTACCATAATTACCATAATTTACCATAATTTACCATAATTTACCATAATTTACCATAATTTACCATAATTTGCCATAATACCATACCATAATTACCATAATTAATACCATAATTTATTTTCAGAATTTTCTCACCACTCGTTAAGAGGATGCACGCGCATCGAAGCTGCGAAAAAAAAATAAAAGTAAACCAACAAAACCGCCATCTTTTAAATTTTGATCTTTGCTTCCTCATGCAGGAAGCTTTGTGACGGTCCGAAATTTTTTTTTCTGCCAATAGGTTTAGAATGTTCTAAAACATTCAGAAAACACGTTAGGAGAAAATGTCTTTAGAAGTTTCTACTTGCAGCTAGTTTTTAACTCCCGGCAGAAAACGGGAGTTATGTGTTTCGTCGTGATCAACGTGAATTGGCGTTTCGTTGGAAATGCTTTACCGGCCAAACGGCTGATTTTCTTCCTACAAATTGATGTACATCCGTGTCGGAAATCACAGAGAGGGTTTAGCTTCCATGATATTTATGATCAGATCTTAACTCGCGGAGATATTAAATCTAGAAATTTGAACGTTTTCGAATGTTTTTCTCATATCGCAATTTTGATGGGTTCGACTGCATGAATCGCAGACTTCACGGCATCGTCTGCTGTGACAGCGCCCGTGTAAGTGTAGTGGAACGTATCTGTGTGCTTTGCATCAAGGCTCTAGACGATATCGCTGAGTGCGAGAGAGACAGCGCTATTGGTCGATCGTTTTAACCTCAAAACCGAACTTTCAATAGAAATTTATTTTTTTTTCTCGAGTGATTCAGAGTGGAAATTTTTTATCAATTGAATTCACGTATGAACGATATTTTTTTAAAGAGTGCATTTTTCATTTAACGTTCAATCATTAGTTAGTTAGCAGGATTGATCTACTGACGATTTTATCAAGCACGTAGAATTAATAATTCTGGATACTTGTATTCGGGCGTGAAATTGAGATGTATGTGAATGTGGAGGTTAGGTCGGATGACGTGGTTATGCCCGGTGATATTGTTTTATTTATGGTCATCAACTGATTTCACGTACGAACGATATTGTTTAATAAGTTTATTCTTTTTTATTCAACGTATGATAATGTTATCAGCATCGTGAAAAACGTGAATATGGATGTTCAGCTGGACGATGTGGTTATGCCCATTGTTATTGTTTACCTCAATTTTTTACTTTATCCTCCAACCGACCAAATTTTAGACAAAGCGATTTATCAGAATGCACAATATGTATATTTGTTTTCATTGTTTTTCCTATATGAGTCAGGTCCTTTTCGAAGCAGCATTCATTCAACGTTCACTCGTCGAAGCAGCATTTATTTAACGTTTACTTGTCGAGGCAGCATTCATTCAATGTTCACTCGCTTAAGACATATTCAAAACCTATAATGACTGGGAAGGACGAGCGGAATGCGCTGACATCTGGTCAAGGCTACGTCGAGCCGCGCTCGAAAACTGTACAATGCGCAGACATTTGGTCTAGGCTACATAGATCCGCGCTTGAAATCTCCACAATGCACTGAGATTTTGGCAAGGCTGTATTAAGGCTATATGATACATTAGACTGGTTTTTAGGTAAAAAAATTTCCGCGAAACTCTGCACATTTAATGTAGATGCTATAACAAGACTCCTGTCCAAATTTGAGCTCAATCGGACCATTCGAAGAGGTTCCGCCGCGATGAAATCGATTTTGCCTTTGATTAACACGCAAGATAATTATTTTTCCAGTAAAAAGCGCCGCATTCAGCCAATATAAGTATCCGGCCATCGAAACTGGGTGCAATCGAGCGTATTACGTTCCCTTGAAATATAAAAAAATAGGTGCCGTGATGAATTTTTTTTTATTAACAACAATAATTAAAAACGCAGAAAAATTGTTTTAATTCGAAAGGTCGGTCATGTAATGAATTTACAATTTCCGATGGGATACAATGGAAGCAGATGGGTAGAAAAAGTGATAAATGCAACTAATTCACTCATTAATTAATTCTCCGATCAATTAAACAATAACAATTAATTGATTTCGAATCCAGAAATCCAGAACAAATTGTAATCCAGAACCTTGTCATGAGATTATGTAGATTAAGGTGCTATAACAAGCCTGTTGTCCAAATTTGAGCTCAATCGGACCATTCTAAGAGATTCCACCGCGATCGAAATCGATCACGTCTGTCTTTTAAATTAACCCCATTTTTTCACGTTTTTAATTATTGTTATTAACTTTTAAAAAATGTCATCGCTGTACTTATTTTTTTCTGTTGGGAGGGAACGTAATACGATCGATTGTACTTAGTTTCGATGGCCAGATACTTATATTGGCAGAATGCGGCGCTTTTTATTGGAAAAATAAGTATCTCACGTGTTAATCAAAGGCGAAATCGATTTCATCGCGGCGGAATCTCTCAGAATGGTCCGATTGAGCTCAAATTTGGGCAGGAGTCTTGTTATAGCATCTACATCAGATGTGAAGAGTTTCGCGAAAATTTTTTTTCCTAAAAACCAGTCTAATGATACATAGAAAAACGTCGAACAGCGCTCCCTCTCTCGCGGAAGCAAGGCGCGGTCGGCAAGAGTCACCGACTGATGCGCCCAACAACCGCTAGATGGCGCCTTCGACCCAATATATCGCTACTTCGGGCTCCGGCTGACCTGCGGAATCGTTCGGCTATTCCGAGCGTCGTCCGAAGTAGCGATACACAATTTTCTAACGCATACGCATGACGTTTTAGCCCATGTTGTCTGGGCTATCTGTCAATGCCGTATGACTGAAATACTCGGTATGCGAGTTAGAATGCTTTTGTCGGCTGTTCGATAATGCGTTACTTCAAAAAATATAAATATTTGGACAATTATTTTTTGAAGTCAGTCTCGTTATTCGCAAGCAAATTATAATTGGACGACCAGTAAATCAGAATGTAGTTAGATGTACAACATCTTTTCGGTCAAAGATGTGCAGTCGCTGAAGGCGACTTATCACATTTGATCGAATCAAGTTCAATCTATCAAACATATTCATTTGTGTTCTGTTTATAAACTGAAGCGTTCATAATTAGACGACCAGTAAATAATAATACTGTTCGATGTACAACATCTTTTCGGTCAGACATGTGCAGTCGCCGAAGGCGACTTATCACATTTGATTGAATCAAGTTCAATCTATCGAACATATTCCCTTGTGTTCTTTTTATAGACTGGAGCGTTTATAATTAGACGACCAGTAAATAATAATACGGTTCGATGTACATTAGGGTGGGTCAAAAAAATCGACTATTTTTTTTTTTACTTCGTACACCGAAAAATAGGTTACTAGACACCTCTAGAAAATTCACACCAAAAATGAGATTTTTATTTGAAGAGGAAGGTCCTCCTCCTCACAGTTTTTTATTTTTTTTGCAGTGTTAGAATAAAAAATTAATATCGCTCTATCAACTGCTCGTTGAAAATACCCCCCCACATACACTTGTAGGAAATTGACCGCTCTACAAAAAAGGTCTCTTACAATTTTTCCGTAAACCTCACTGTTTGAAAGATATTAAAGGTTAAAGTTTGATCATTTTCAGACAAATTTCTGTTTTGCTTATGAATTTTATAACTTGGTAACAAAAAATCATAATGAAAGGCGCAACGCTTAGTTTTGTAGGAAATTAACTGCTCTACAAAAATGGTCTCTTATGATTATTCGATTGAATTGAGCGTTCAAAAGATATTCATCGTCGAACTTCGATGCACGCTAATTATAACAGTTTTTGATTAATATTTTGGAAAATTTTAATTCAGTTTACGAGTTTCAGGGATATTTATACGAATTTGAATTTCTATGAACAGAGAAATATTTTAAACTATTTTTCTAGTTTTTTTTTTAGTCGTAACCATGTATGGTTACATTGAAAAAAAAAATTAGTGCATTATTTCTGACTTAGAGTCAATGATTTATTAAATCTTGAAAAAATAACGTTTTCGTTAGAAATTTATTATGAAATGTATTAATCTTTGACAAAACAAATGTTCATTATGTTATTAAAAAGTTTTTTTATTTAATTATCATTGATAAAAAAAAGTTCAATTTGTTATTAAAAAGTTTTTTTATTTAATTATCATTGATAATCATATAAAAAAACATTTTAATAAAAAATTGACCGTTTTTTTCTTTAAGATTAATACTTTTCATAATAAATTTCTAACAAAAACTTTATTTTTTCAAGATTTAATAAATCATTGACTACAAGTCAGAAATAATGCACTAATTTTTTTTTTAATGTAACCATACATGGTTACGACTAAAAAAAAAACTAGAAAAATAGTTTAAAATATTTCTCTGTTCATAGAAATTCAAATTCGTATAAATATCCCTGAAACTCGTAAACTGAATTAAAATTTTCCGAATTATTAATCAAAAACTATTAAAATTGGCGTGCATTGAAGTTCGACGATGAATATCTTTGAAACGCTTAATTCAATCGAATAATCATAAGAGACCATTTTTGTAGAGCAGTTAATTTCCTACAAAACTAAGCGTTGCGCCTTTCATTATGATTTTTTGTTACCAAGTTATAAAATTCATAAGCAAAACAGAAATTTGTCTGAAAATGATCAAACTTTAACCTTTAATATCTTTCAAACAGTGAGGTTTACGGAAAAATTGTAAGAGACCTTTTTTGTAGAGCGGTCAATTTCCTACAAGTGTATGTGGGGGGGTATTTTCAACGAGCAGTTGATAGAGCGGTATAATTTTTTATTCTAACACTGCAAAAAAAATAAAAAACTGTGAGGAGGAGGACCTTCCTCTTCAAATAAAAATCTCATTTTTGGTGTGAATTTTCTAGAGGTGTCTAGTAACCTATTTTTCGGAGTACGAAGTAAAAAAAAAAATAGTCGATTTTTTTGACCCACCCTAATGTACATCTTTTCGGGTAGACATGTGCAGTCGCTGAAGGCGACTTATCACATTTGATTGAATCAAGTTCAATCTATCGAACATATTCACTTGTGTTCTTTTTATAAACTGAAGCGTTTATAATTAGACGACCAGTAAATAATAATACGGTTCGATGTACATCTTTTCGGTCAGACATGTGCAGTCGCTGAAGGCGACTTATAACATTTGATTGAATGAAGTTCCATCTATCGAACATATTCATTTGTGTTCTTTTTATAAACTGAAGCGTTTATAATTAGACGACCAGTAAATAATAATACGGTTTGATGTACATCTTTTCGGTCAGACATGTGCAGTCGCTGAAGGCGACTTATCACATTTGATTGAATCAAGTTTAATCTATCAAACATATTCACTTGTGTTCTTTTTATGAACTGAAGCGTTTATAATTAGACGACCAGTAAATAATAATGCAGTTCAATGGACAAATTTTTTGATAAGAGTTGTGCAGTCGCTGGAGGCGACTTATCACATGTGATTGAATCAAGTTTAATTTATCGAACATATTCATTTGTGTTTTTTTTATAAACTGAAACGTTCATAATTAGACGACCAGTAAATAATAATACTGTTCGATGTACATCTTTTCGGTCAGACATGTGCAGTCGCTGAAGGCGACTTATCACATTTGATTGAATCAAGTTGAATTTATCAAACATATTCACTTGGGTTCTTTTTATAAACTGAAGCGTTTATAATTAGACGACCAGTCAATAATAATGCTGTTCGATGGATGTTCGGAACCCAGCTGTTCCTCTCGGTCTCGCCTGACATCGGCTGCGCATGCGCCCACGTCAACGCGCCTGCGTAATTCGACCAGACCCCCCGGTGGTCACCGTCGGTGGCCTTCAGTAGCTCTATGCTCCCTCGGGCTCGATTCAGTCGTCGGCTGCGCACCCGCGCATGTCAACGCGCCTGCGTGAATCAGCCGGACCAATCAGCATCAGCGTTCGGTGGCCTTCGGTGGCTCGCGGTCCCGTCGGAATCGGTTACGGCATCGGCTGCGCATCGGCGCACGGCAACGCGTCTGCGTAACTCGCGCGGACCAATCAGCAGGCTGGACTCTCCAGGGCATACGTGCGCGGACATGCGCATACGATCCGCAGGGAGGGGCCTGAGTTCCACCACCACCGACGACGGCTTGCGTGCAAGCTTCTTCGAGAAGCTTCCAGAATCGATTTGGGATCGAAGCGCGTGAAGCTCGTTCGCTTTTTGGCTCCGCCATCTTACTTCGGTAGAACTGACTCTAATTCGGTTTTTTTTCTCGGGTTTTTTTCGGAACCGGATTCGGGCATTCAATCGCGTTATCGGGGACTTCGGTTCAGTGCGGAAGCCGCTGTTTCGGGTTTTTTTTGAGTTGATTCGTCGGTCGAATCGGGCAGTTACCGCGGGTAACCGGCCAACGGCGTTCGTACGTGATTCGTGGCACC
The DNA here is from genome assembly GCA_963971145.1 of Sussaba pulchella. NCBI lineage: Eukaryota > Metazoa > Arthropoda > Insecta > Hymenoptera > Ichneumonidae > Sussaba > Sussaba pulchella. The sequence continues at coordinate 161,957 of CAXAQZ010000116.1, forward strand.
ACGTGTGCGGGACTATTCCTATATTAACACGTGTGCGGGACTATTCCTATATTAATTTTTTTTCGTTGGTGTTACAGTCCACTAAATAAAGAACAATCCATTATAAATTTTGTTTCTTCGACGACGGGCTCCCTCTGTTTTTTTTTGTGTTATTGAAACCGACGCGGAGTTTATTAGTAAATTTGTTTCAAGCGCCATCATTATTATTTCTATGTCCTTCGATCAGAGTAATTTTTTTTGTTATCGAGTTCAGGCGATCGAATAAAGATATTTTCGAGCTTATTCACCCATCGGCAAGTGTTCCTTTTTTTTTGGTTCGTCCAGTGCTCACCCTCGCGCCGACTCCCCACGTTAATTGCGCAACATTTTTTTTGGTCCTTCGAGCCGGATATCGGGTTTCGGCGACGCGTAGTGAGTGTACTATCAGAGTTGTGCACAGTGTAGTACCGGAATTGTAACGCTAGGATCGGAGTTCTAGTCGTCGCTCGGACACCGTCGACGGTAATCCCCCCCCCCCTTTTTTTTCGCGGAACGTTAAACACATTGTCGGACTCGTTTGCACGCGACTGTCGGTCGGTCCCCGTCGTGAAAAAAAATATATATACGGATCAATTATGACGTTTGACGGGCGGGTGGCGATTCAGATGAGTCGATCGAAGTTTATTGAAGACAGTTACACCGAGTCGCGGACAGCGGCGTTCCAAACGCAGGACTTGGCAGTGCTTCAGTCACGCATGGACATGATTGACCATACGTGGAAAAAGTTTGAAGATGCCCACGAGAAGCTGTTAAACATCCGCGACCCAGAGGTCATGAAACTCGAATATGTGACGAAACAGGTGTTTGATCGGACGCTAACGAATTATTCGGCGGTCCGGTCAGAATTGGTACACCTCATCTCCGCGCACGGTGAGGTGGCCGAACTCTCGGAATCATTACGGTTCAACGCGACAACGCATTCGACGGCACCCAGATCCAAGCTGCCTGAAATCGATTTACCTAAATTTTCGGGAGAGTATGGACAGTGGACATCGTTCCGGGACCTTTTCACGTCCATGGTCGGATCGAATCCCGATATTGCCAAGGTCGTGAAGATGCATTACCTCCGATCCACACTCACCGGTGACGCTGCCCAATTAATAGCGAGTCTGTCAATTTCCGACGACTCATACGTCACTGCCTGGCAGTTGCTCACGGCCAGGTATGAAAACAAACGGATGCTGGTTACATCGCAGATTGAGAGATTGCTCAACGCAACCGGCATGGCATCGGACACAGCCAAAGAGCTGAATCGGCTTCTCAATACCGTACACGAAGCTATTAACCTGCTGAGAGCCCTTGGCTCCCCAACCGATCATTGGGACCAGATTATTGTGTTTACGGTAGGGCAACGGCTCACGCCCAAGCTCAGAGAAGCATGGGAGTGCCGGATCGGGGCCAACTCCGAGTATCCAACGTTTCAAGAGCTACAAAAGTTCCTCTCCGGTCGCGCTCGGGCGATGGAGAGCATCGAGTGCACGTCAACTGGTACGCTCGGCGTTGCTCCTCGAGTTTCGGCGCCACCCCGGGCTACGGCCGCCAGTACGCGCAGTACGTCGAGAGCAACCGTGGCCACTGTTTCTACGTCATCGGATCCATCTCGGTACTCGTGCGCGCGGTGCTACAGCAATCACTACCTGGCCTCGTGCCCGGATTTTCGGAAATTAGCACCTGCGGAACGTCGGCAATTCGTAATTCAAAAGTATTTATGCTTCAACTGCTTGGGCAAGCACAGCGTCCGCTCCTGCCAGTCGGTTAATCGGTGCCAACTGTGCGGAGAAAAACACCACACCACAATTCACGTACATGACGTCGTCCAACGAAAGGACGAGGATGTATCAGCTGAACCGGCGCTTCGCTCTCGCATTGCGGATCCACCTGCTACACCGGCACCCATCGCACCCCCGCAGCTGAATGCGTCGGGAGCTTCTTCAACATCATCGGCATAGCAATCATCGGAACCCGCCATTTCAACCCAGGTATCGGCACTTTCGGCAACTTCCAATCGGGTTAGTGTACTTCTCGCCACGTGTTCTGCCCGGCTAGTTACACCAACCGCATCGGATACCCAGGTAAGAGTACTGATTGATCCAGGATCAGAAATCTCGCTAGTTACTAATTTGCTAGTCAATCGGCACAACCTCCCTAAACGGCGCTCAGCCTTACAAGTCTCAGGAATCGGCGGAGTCGCTTCTGGGGCCATAACGCATGAAGTTACGATGCAACTACGTTCTCGGTTCTCTAGCTATTGCATGGACTTTACCGCTTTTTCCATGAGCGCTCTTACCGCGCCCCTGCCCTCTTTCACTTCTACTCAACAAAGCTGGGCACACGTGCGAGGACTGCAACTCGCCGATCCCGATTTCTTAACACCTTCGGGTATCGACATACTCCTTGGAGCAGATGTCTACGGGCAATTTATTGAACCTGAAATCATAAAAGGGGGGCTGCATGACCCGATCGCGCAACGCACGAAGTTTGGGTGGATTATTCTAGGGCCTACATCGGAGGCTCCAGTTCCTTCGGCTATCACTTCATGTGTGTCGGTCAGTACTGACAGGTTGCGGGATACGTTGACTAGGTTCTGGGAGTTGGAGGAAGTCCCGTCGACTACCTCGATCCCACTTTCCCCCGACAACTCCGAGTGTGAGGAGCATTTCAAACGGACCCACTCTCGGGATAGCTCCGGTCGCTACATCGTCCGGCTGCCCTTCGCATCAAACCCGGCGGGCCTCGGAGATTCGTCGGCGGTCGCACACGCCTGCCTTAGTCGCCTCCTTCGACGTCTGTCCCGGGACAACAACTATCGCGAACTCTATTCGGCTTTCCTCAAAGAATACCTCGATCTCGGCCACATGCAATTGTTAGTCGGTACTCCGGACCATTCGTCGTACTACCTCCCCCACCACGGAGTATTACGTCCCGATAGCACTACCACTAAGTTGAGAGTGGTATTTAACGGGTCTAGCAAAACGACATCGGGGAAGTCGCTCAATGACTTACTACACACAGGCGCTAAATTGCAGCGAGACATTTCGGATGTTTTACTCTGGTCAAGGCAATACAAATTTATTTTCATGGCCGATATTTCTAAAATGTTTCGGCAAATACGGGTCCATCCGGATGATTGGCGATATCAGCAGGTTCTTTGGATCAACGATCAGGGTACCGAACTCACTTACCAACTGACGACCGTTACCTACGGAACTCGGCCTGCTCCGTTCTTATCGGTCCGAGTGCGGTTGCAATTGGTGGAGGACGAGGGAGATAACTTTCCACTTGCTATTGCTCCCCTTACGCTAGGTCGATACGTTGACGACATTTGTGGGGGTGCTGAGTCGGCGGACGAGTTGAATCGCATTGCGGATCAGGTCGTTAGAATTTGCAAGGCAGGAGGCTTTCCTCTTGCTAAGTGGCAGAGCAACTCCGCCGATTTTCGTCTGCGGTGCTCTTCTCACGAGCCGTCATCGGAACCTCGCGCCTTTGAACCATCACTAGAAAAGATCCTCGGTCTTCGGTGGCACACCGGCAACGACTGTTTCTCGTTTTCAGCGGAACCACCGGGCTCTAACAATATTACGAAACGCGTCATCTTATCGGAAATCGCCCGGTTGTTCGATCCTCTCGGGTTCATCTCTCCGGTGATTACACGGGCCAAGATCCTACTGCAAACTCTATGGATTGACAAGCTCGGGTGGGACGATCCCGTGTCCCCTCAAACGGCTCACAACTGGACACAATTTCGGAATGATCTTACTCATCTTAGCGACATCGCCATTCCCCGATGGTTAGGACTCGAATCTAACGCTCAGATCGAAATTCATGGCTTTTCGGACGCTTCCAAGTTAGCAATGTCCGCGGTCGTCTACCTCCGCATCTCCTCTGGATTCCGGCCTCCGTCTATTTCATTCGTTTGTTCCAAGACAAAAGTCGCTCCATTAAAACAGCTAACGATTCCTCGGCTCGAGCTTACGGCGGCTTTGCTACTTGCCAAACTTGTTCGCTACGTAAAGTCCCAACTGGCACACGACGCGGCATCAACTTTTCTGTGGACGGACTCCTCAGTCACGTTAGCTTGGTTGAACTCACATCCGTCACGGTGGAAGGAGTTTGTACGTAATCGGGTGGCAGCCATTCAGGAGCTGTCGGCTGACTCTCATTGGAGACTCGTCCCGGGGAAGGAAAACCCGGCGGATTGCGCCTCTCGTGGGTTATCTCCAACGCAACTGGCTCGCCACGACTTATGGTGGACTGGACCTTCCTGGCTGAAAGAGGTCTCCTCATTCTGGCCATCGCTACCGACGTATTTTGACGAATCTGCATCGTTAGAGGAGAAACCTGGAGTCCTCCTAACTGCTCAGGTCCACCACACCGGCATTTGGGATTTGTGTGAACGATATTCGTCGCTTTCTCGGCTGCTTCGCATCACCGCGGTATGCATGCGCGCTGTCGCTACACTCCGTAAAACGCCCTACTCTTCTATGGCAAACCCTCTCAACCCAGGGGATTTGGAACGTGCGCGACTGTTCTGGGTACACTCGGTCCAAGCATCATACTTTCCAGCAGACCTACGGACATTATCAAACGGTCATCCCCTCCCGGCATCGAACCCGCTCACGCGGCTAACCGCGTTCGTCGATCGGCAAGGAACGCTTCGGGTCGGTGGCCGGCTTAAACATGCATCTATTCCAGAAACCAGCAAACATCCAATCATCCTGCCCCAGGACGCGCATTTTTCACGTTTAATCATTTTCGACGCTCATCTTCGGTCATTGCACGGCGGGACACAGCTTACATTAACAACTATTCGGCAAAACTATTGGATCATCGGTGGGAGACGCCCCGTGCGTTCGTTGATTTTGAAGTGCGTACCATGCACTCGGCAACGCGGCATTCGCGCGCAACAACTAATGGGCCAATTGCCTCCAGCTCGACTGGCTCCAGTTCGGGCATTCTTTAACACCGGAGTTGACTATGCCGGCCCAGTCTCACTCCGGTCATGGAAGGGTCGGGGACATAAATCCTACAAAGGGTGGCTTGTAATCTTCGTCTGTATGGCTACTTCGGCGATCCATTTAGAAGTCGTTTCGGATTACACGGCAGACGGGTTCATCGCGGCATATCGCAGATTCACCTCCCGACGCGGGATCTGCCGAAGTCTTTTTTCCGATTGCGGCACCAACTTCTTAGGAGCAGATAAGCAGCTAAAGCAACTTTTCTCATCAACAACCAAGGAATCGCTACATCTTGCCCAACTCCTTCTCAACGACGGCACTCAGTGGTCCTTCAACCCACCCGGTTCCCCGCATTTCGGGGGAAAATGGGAGGCCGCCGTTAAATCGGTCAAGTTCCACCTCAATCGGACGATCGGCGACTCTCTCCTCACATTTGAGGAACTGTGCACCTTACTCTCGCAAGTTGAAGCGGTACTCAATTCTCGGCCACTGGAACCAGTCTCCGAGGACCCTGACGATCTTTCAGTCCTAACACCTGGACATTTCCTTATCGGTGAACCGTTGTCAACCCTCCCGGAGCCCTCCCTATCGGACCATAAGGCTTCCCGATTAGCTCGGTGGCAACTCATACAGCAAAAACTACAGGGTTTCTGGCACCATTGGTCGACTAGCTATCTCCAGCAGCTTCAGGCTGTATCGAAGTGGCATCACCCGTCACACAACATTCTCGTCGGGTCTATGGTTCTGCTTTCAGATGAACGGTTTCCACCCTCCAAGTGGCCGCTTGCTCGAGTGGTGGAGTTGCATCCTGGGCCTGATGGGCTTACTCGGGTCGTTACAATTAAAACTGCATGCTCCACGCTCAAACGGCCCATTGCTAAATTAGTTCTACTTCCAATTACTCCGGGTACAAAAGAAAATGTGAACTAATCTTGATTTTGCCTACAGCTACACGGATAAATGTCAGCGCCAGTCGCTGACGGTCGGGGAGAATGTTCGGAACCCAGCTGTTCCTCTCGGTCTCGCCTGACATCGGCTGCGCATGCGCCCACGTCAACGCGCCTGCGTAATTCGACCAGACCCCCCGGTGGTCACCGTCGGTGGCCTTCAGTAGCTCTATGCTCCCTCGGGCTCGATTCAGTCGTCGGCTGCGCACCCGCGCATGTCAACGCGCCTGCGTGAATCAGCCGGACCAATCAGCATCAGCGTTCGGTGGCCTTCGGTGGCTCGCGGTCCCGTCGGAATCGGTTACGGCATCGGCTGCGCATCGGCGCACGGCAACGCGTCTGCGTAACTCGCGCGGACCAATCAGCAGGCTGGACTCTCCAGGGCATACGTGCGCGGACATGCGCATACGATCCGCAGGGAGGGGCCTGAGTTCCACCACCACCGACGACGGCTTGCGTGCAAGCTTCTTCGAGAAGCTTCCAGAATCGATTTGGGATCGAAGCGCGTGAAGCTCGTTCGCTTTTTGGCTCCGCCATCTTACTTCGGTAGAACTGACTCTAATTCGGTTTTTTTTCTCGGGTTTTTTTCGGAACCGGATTCGGGCATTCAATCGCGTTATCGGGGACTTCGGTTCAGTGCGGAAGCCGCTGTTTCGGGTTTTTTTTTAGTTGATTCGTCGGTCGAATCGGGCAGTTACCGCGGGTAACCGGCCAACGGCGTTCGTACGTGATTCGTGGCACCACGTGTGCGGGACTATTCCTATATTAACACGTGTGCGGGACTATTCCTATATTAATTTTTTTTCGTTGGTGTTACAGTCCACTAAATAAAGAACAATCCATTATAAATTTTGTTTCTTCGACGACGGGCTCCCTCTGTTTTTTTTTGTGTTATTGAAACCGACGCGGAGTTTATTAGTAAATTTGTTTCAAGCGTCATCATTATTATTTCTATGTCCTTCGATCAGAGTAATTTTTTTTGTTATCGAGTTCAGGCGATCGAATAAAGATATTTTCGAGCTTATTCACCCATCGGCAAGTGTTCCTTTTTTTTTGGTTCGTCCAGTGCTCACCCTCGCGCCGACTCCCCACGTTAATTGCGCAACAATGGACAAAATTTTTGATAAGAGTTAAGCAGTCGCTGAAGGCGACTTATCACATTTGATTGAATCAAGTTCAATCTATCGAACATATTCATTAGTGCTCTTTTTATAAACTGGAGCGTTTATAATTAGACGACCAGTACATAATAATGTTGTTCGATGGACAACATTCTTTATAATAGCTGTGCAGTCGCCGAAGGCGACTTATCACATTTGATTGAATGGAGTTCAATCTATCGAACGTATTCATTTGTGTTCTTTTTATAAACTGAAGCGTTTATAATTAGACGACCAGTAAACAATAATACGGTTCGATGTACATCTTTTCGGTCAGACATGTGCAGTCACTGAGGGCGACTTATCACATTTGATTGAATCAAGTTCAATCTATCAAACATATTCACTTGTGTTCTTTTTATAAACTGAAGCGTTTATAATTAGATGACCAGTAAATAATAATGCTGTTCGGTGGACAAAATTTTTTATAAGAGTTGTGCAGTCGCTGAAGGCGACTTATCACATTTGATTGAATCAAGTTCAATTTATCGAACATATTGACTTGTGTTCTTTTTATAAACTGAAGCGTTTATAATTAGACGACCAGTAAATAATAATACTGTTCGATGTACATCTTTCCGGTCAGACATGTGCAGTCGCTGAAGGCGACTTATCACATTTGATTGAATCAAGTTCAGCCTATCGAACATATTCATTGGTGTTCTATTTATAAACTGGAGCGTTTATAATTAGACGGTCAGTACATAATAATGCTGTTCGATGGACAACATTTTTTATAAGAGCTGTGCAGTCGCCGAAGGCGACTTATCACATTTGATTGAATGAAGTTCAATCTATCGAACATATTCGTTTTCCGTTCTTTGTATAAATTGAAGCGTTTATAATTAGACGACCAGTAAATGATAATGCTGTTCGATGTACAACATCTTTTCGGTCAGACATGTGCAGTCGCTGAAGGCGACTTATCACATTTGATTGAATCAGGTTCAATCTATCAAACATATTCATTTGTGTTCTTTTTATAAACTGAAGCGTTTATAATTAGACGACCAGTAAATAATAATACGGTTCGATGTACATCTTTTTGGTCAGACATGTGCAGTTGCAAAAGGCGACTTATCACATTTGACTGAATCAAGTTCAATCTATCAAACATATTCACTTGTGTTCTTTTTATAAATTGAAGCGTTTATAATTAGACGACCAGTAAATAATAATTCGGTTCGATGTACATCTTTTCAGTCAGACATGTGCAGTCGCTGGAGGCGACTTATCACATTTGATTGAATCAAGTTCAATCTATCAAACATATTCCCTTGTGTTCTTTTCATAAACTGAAGCGTTTATAATTAGACGACCACTAAATAATAATGCTGTTCGATGGACAAAGTTTTTGATAAGAGTTCTGCAATCGCTGAAGGCAACTTATCACATTTGATTGAATCAAGTTCAGTCGATCAAACAAGGTTATTTTGATGCTTTCATTATAAACTGAAGAATTCATAATTAGACGACTAATAAATCAGAATGCTGTTCGATGTACAACATCTTTTCCGTCAGAAATGTGCAGTCGCTGAAGGCGACTTATCACATTTGATTAGGAGAAGATCGTCGCGAACTCGATCCCGCCCGACGAGTCGAATACAAAAGCACAAGTGCGTTCGCAAGTACATTGAGACTTGAAAAATAAATACAATTAACACGAGAATCGACAGATTGGATGTAATGAAAGATTTATCATTATGCACCTCACACATAACACGAGCGAACTGTTGTAGGTTAGGGTCGGGGTTCGCGCGGCTTAGGCCGTTCAGACTGCCGGCGGTCTGACTGATACGCCAACGGTAGCAAATGGGATAGTCGATGTGTCGATATGGTGAACGATGAGCGTGCTTCCCGCTCGCGCCCGAGGTAAACAGCCTCATCAACGGGAATATTTTTGTGCCATCGTCCACGCAATTAAACGATCCAAGCCCGGTAAAAATTTGCGGATGGACAGAACATTTATTAATCAATTAAAATGCTAGAAATAAATTCAATTTTGAAAGAAAAATAATTTTTTTTTTTATCGTTTTGTAGTGACTGCATCGCCCCGCCGACGCAATGTGTCAAAAACAGCTGAGACGTTCAGAGCTCAGGCCAGTGATGAGCAACTCACGTGCCCGCGCGCGGATCAGTCAGCCATTGCGGGCTCCACGTGGGCAAGCTATGAACGACGCTCATATCGTTTTCTTTTGTCTTAAGAGCCCGCGAGTACCCGCGGTCCGCCCGTATGGGCACTGATAAGGGGACCACATGGGCATCGGATTTTTGTAATTTTCCATACTCATCGTACGTAAAGTTGACACCCCAAATATGAATATGCCGAAGCAGTTCGATGCCATATTCAGAAGTTTTCGAGAAAAACGACTTTAAAGTTTTGCGAGCAGCTTATGAGGACGAACGAAATTGTATCTAACATCTGGCCGAGCAGCCGAGCGGGCAGCGAGTATGACCAGTAATCGGAAGGTCCCCGGTTCGATCCTAACCGTGGGAAATTTTTTCTTTTCTTTTTTTTAATTTCGAATACCTACTATTTTAAATATAAAATCATCAGATGTATGCTAATTAACATATTATTATCAACAAATTATCATTTTTTATGAAAATACCGTGAGAAATTTTTTTTTTTTATTTCGAATACCTACGTATTTTAAATAGAAGATTCATCAAATATATGCTAATTGACATATTATCAGTGACAAATTATAATTTTTTATGAAAATTGCGCGTGAGGTATTAGTTATTTAAAATAAATTAAAATAAAATTACAAATAAAGTTTTGGGAACGAAAATGAAAAAACCTGGGGTAGAAAATGAAAAAACCTGGGGAAGAAAATGAAATGCTTTTTATTAGAAGTTATCAAAGGTATATTCATTTTCTGAACAACGGGTGTAGTATCACACGAGCCACAGTGATAAGCGTCGTAAAAACACGGGAAACAATAATTTTCACGGCATCTAGCACACCGTATGAATGCTGCGTTTTTACAGGCGCAATGTTTTTTTAAAATTTCAATAGGGAAAGAAACTTCGTTGACGTTTTCAAAGATTTCTCTCTAATCGCAACTTTTTGAAGCGAACCACGGATACCTGATCATCTTACCGAAGATCGGAGAGGACAACTGATCGTGTACGATTGAATGAATTTTTATACAATCCTCTCGATCGTTGATTTCGTGGCCTTTTTCGATCAGGTAGGCGCAGTTTTGGAGACGCTTGGTGAAATTTTTTAGTTGACGGTAAAAATAAACATCACATGGCTGTACTAACGGGGTACATTTTGGTGGAATAACTTGCAAGGTGCAAGTCGGCAGACGCTTATCGTCTCGAAAAACTTCGTTGTACATTACGGGATTGGTTTGTCCACCCCAAGAATCAATGAACAAAACAAACTTCTTTTTTTTGTATGGTTTGATAACGTTGATTAAAAAATCTTTATATAAGCTTGTAGTCAACTTTCCCCATTTCGACGGAGTGACTAATATGTTAATTAGCATATATTTGATGAATCTTATATTTAAAATACGTAGGTATTCGAAATTAAAAAAAAAAAAGTCTCACGGTATTTTCATAAAAAATGATAATTTGTTAATGATAATATGCTAATTAGCATATATTTGATGAATCTTATATTTAAAATACGCAGGTATTCAAAATTAAAAAAAAAATGCCCTTGGTAAGGATCGAACCGGGGACCTTCCGATTACTGGTCTTGCTCGCTGCCAGCTCAGCTGCTCAGCCAGTTGTTGAACACAATTTCGTTCGTCCTCATAAGCTGCTCGCAAAACTTTGAAGTCGTTTTTCTCGAAAACATCTGAATATGGCATCGAACTGCTTCGGCATATTCATATTTAGGGTGTCAACTTTACGTACGATGAGTATGAAAAATAACAAAAATCCGATGCCCATGTGGTCCCCTTGTGAGCCCAACGGGATGAGTTGTGCATCGCTGGCTTAGGCAACAGCAGACAATGATAACATCCATGACGAAAAATGTAGTAACTACCAGAAATTATAAGGTTTCCACTCTTATTATACGGGTGATGAAAAAATGTAGGTACATTACGGATAAAAGAAAAATCTCTTTTTGAAATTTCATTTCAATTTTCAGAAACTTCTGCTCGCGTTGACGTTCTAGCGCATCGACATTTAGATATGGACCGATAATACTGTAAAAAAGGTAAAACCGTAATAGAAAGAGAGGAGAGTAGGTGGGTTTATCTCTCTCTCTCTCTCTCTCTCTCTCTCTGTCTTTTCCGTGAGAGATTATATTCATTTTTCAACCTCGAAAATATCACCAACAATTTATGATGAGAATGTGAATATATTTTTTTTCAGTATGACACAACAATTAGTTCGACATTTTTATCGAAATAAATATCTTTACGGCAAAAGTTGCCGAAAATCGAAAATAAAGTCTAAAAAAATTTTTATTTCATCAAGAATGTACCTACATTTCTTCATCATCCGTACGATAAAATTGAAAAATGAGTTTCGTCACGTATGTTATCATCGTCTGCTGTCGCCCAAGCTAGGATCGTCTCAGCTGTTTTTGACAGGTCGCTGCGGCAGATCGGGGAAGTCTCTGAGAAACGATGAAAGAATAATTAATATTCTTCCATTCCTCGACTCCATTGGGTTGCATTTCGATTTGTTTATTTATTTTCCATCGACCTGCAAGTTTTCAACGAGTTCGGTTCGTTCGGTTGCGTGAACAATGACATCAAAGTTTTCTCGTGGATGGTGAAAAAAAAATTCGGACAATAGTACATTGTGTAACTCGGAGGGAAAGTGGCCGTTTTTAGCCGAGCGCGATGTTTTCGGAACGAGTCGCAGCCGAGCGCGCGCAGCGCGCGAGGCGGAGACGAGTTCCGAAAAGCGCGCGAAGCTTAAAACGGTCTCCCTCCACGTTGCACACGATACTTTATATAACAAAGCCGTGTTTTCCGAGCCGCATGCAACGTAATGTGTATACTGCCCGGGGTGAAGGGGCGCAGTCCGGGTGGGGTCGAGGGGCGAAGCCTCAGTGGGGTCCAGGGGCGAAGCCCCGGTGGGGGGTTGGGGGGGCGAAGCCCCCCCACTGAAGAAAAAACGAATTTCAATGAAATAAATACACGCACTGTCGAGTCGGTTGTTCGAGGTTCAATGATAAAGTGGTCATGGTACCACGTGGCGATGACAGGAACGGAAGCTTATGTTTTTGGCTGCGGCGACGCACATGCCAGCTGCCGGTGGCGCTGCCGGTGGCGCTGCCGGTGGCGCCGCCGGTCCGTTCGCGTTCCGTCTCGTGTTTGCGGGTCTATTCGTGACATAAAAGTGTCGAAAAAAATTTTGCTGTCCGCTCAACAGCGATGAGTCATGGACTTTGCAGTACTAGTACTAAAAAGTGGACTTTTTTGTACTGTTTACGATACCGACAGTCGATTGTCACGCAAACGCCTACCTTAGCTCCCGAGAACACCCCCCAAAAAGCGAGGAAAACACGGCTGCGTTATATAAAACAATTTTTTTTCTTCAATTCGATAACTCGAAAACTAAGCGAGATATCAAAAAATTTTATTCCTCATTTTCGTCTTATTTTAGGGTGTTCTATACGAAAGAACCATCAAATCGCAGCGCCACGAATATCATACTATCCCCGCATTGGCAAGGTCGCATCGCGGAAATCATAAAAATAAAACAAACAAAATTCGATGCCTCTAAAACTTAGCAAGATATCAACAAATGTTACGCTTTATTTTCGTCTTATTTTGTGGTGTTTTATACAAAAAGTGCAGCGAAGAAACCGGACAAGGAAAAAAAAAATTTAGACAAAAAAATTTTTTTTTCCAATTCGATAACTCGAAAACTAAGCGAGATATTAAAAAATTTTATTCTTCATTTTCGTCTTATTTTGGGGTGTTCTATACGAAAAAAGCATAAAATCGCAGCGCCAAGGATATCATACTCTCCCCGCATTATGTAATCATCGTCTGCTGTCACCCAAGTTCGGAACGTCTCAGCTGTGTCTGACAGATCGCGGCGATACGGCGAGGCAGTCTCTAAAAACGATGAAATAATAATTAACATGTTTCTATTCTTCAAGTTGATTGTGGGCCATTTTAATTTGTTAATTAATTTTTTATCGACCCGCAAGTTCTGACACGTTTGACTCGTTACATTGCATGATAATTGCATTGAGGTATTCTTGCGGTTGAAAAAAAATATAAATACTCGATATGCCAAATATACGGGATGCTTCGGTTGGCTGTTCGATAACGAGTTCCTTCAAAAAATGTAATTTCTTTCTCACAGCACTTACGAGGTTGTGCGGTGTAACTTTAACTACCGTAGCAAAAAAATGTTACGAGCCTGCAGTGCTATCGATTCACTAACCTCGAATTCGCAGGTTCATTTCATGAGGAACCACACAGGAATTGCTTTTTTTGAAGCAGGACTGATAAATATTACTGCACAGTAAAAAGATTTTCCTTTCTGATAGTTTACCGCAGAGCAAATGATAATACCTATAACATTTAAAATCAGTGTGTACGAACATTTTTTTGAGTGATACTCTCTAGCCATACTTGGAATTGTGACATCATTTTGGTTTTTAAGATATGAAATTAGCAATTTTACAACCATCATATGAGTGCTGTTCGATTAAAAGTGCTTTTGCGTCGGGTAGGTCTCGAAGTTCAGAATCTCATTCAGCCGAAAACGTATATATAGATCTAGTGGCGTAGCTTGTTGTACCGCGTGAAGATGGTTTTCGGCGCCTCCTAACGCCCGAAACGCGAACGCTAGTGGACGGGATCTCACGTCGCCGTGACGTCACAGCGTACCTCGCGCGCGAGCGCTCGAGGTAAACATCGTCATAAAAGGAGACCAGTGGCTTAGTGGTTTCGTTCTCGGTTCGCACGCAGTGGGTCCCGGGTTCGATTCCCGCCGACACCAATGGAAATTTTCCAAGTGTTTTTCTGTGCTCTCCTGGTGGTTCGGAACCCACTTCAAAAATAGTGGGTCCACTGTATGATAGAAATATTTTCTGAAAGAAGTGAGTGGCACAGGTCCCCATCGTCGGACGAGCCAATTAAGGCAAAAAAAAAAAACATCGTCATCCCCGTGAATACTTAGATGCAATCGTTCACGCAATCGAATGAACCAAACCCGTTGAAAATTTGCAGGTCGATGGAAAATAAATAAACAGATCGAAATGCAACCCAATGAAGTCGAAGAATGAAAGAATATTAATTATTCTTTCATCGTTTCTTAGAGACTTCCCCGCCCTGCCGCAGCGACCTGTCAAAAACAGCTGAGACGATCCTAGCTTGGGCGACAGCAGACGATAATTTTGTGCATCATGAAAAATTTATTAATTTTTTGAAAATCACCAATTCATAGCCGTTCTTGCCCGGATGATAAAAGAATTTAGGTACATTACTGATAAAATAGGAATGTTTAATTTTTTTTTCCATTTTTCAGAAACTTTTTACGAAAACCTTTTTCCTCCGGTAGAAATGTCGAAATAATTGTTGCGTCACATTAGAAAAAATAAAATACATACACATTCCCATAATAAATTTTCGGCGATATTTTCCGAGTTGAAAAATAGATACAATTCATGTGAGAATCGACAGATTGAACGTAATGATAAATCATTCATAAACAATCCGTCGATTCCTATCTTTCATGCAGTTCGTACATAACACCGACAAACTGTTGTAGGTTAGGGCTGTGCTTCGGGCGTCTAGGGCCCTGCCGAGTGCTCGTGGGCCGGCTGAAACTCCCGTGGGGACTCTATGATATTCGCAACCGAAGCGCCATGATTGGCCCGCGGCATTTTATCGAACCTTCTGGCGGCTCTTGGCAGACTGCGTGATAATTCGGATCTGTAATTATTTCTTTCGCCGTCGAACTTAGTAGGGTAGGACTTCGATTCATTTTACAGTTTTACATAGTATGCTCAAATTTCATTGACATATTGATGTCCGTTCGCTCAATGGATTACTTACAGTTTCCCATGTTGAATTGGGTTACCGACGTTTTGATCCGGGGGTTATCTCCGCGATCGTAATCTATATTTTTCACGCTAATTATGCCGAAATATCATATTAGTGACGTACCGGATTGAATTGTTCTGCATGCTATCGTTCTCATCGTTTTCGTTTACGTACTGTGAGACAACGGCAAGCTCATTTTTAAAGTTACAGGGTCGAAAATGGTAACTGGAATCTGTAATTGTTTTT
This sequence comes from Sussaba pulchella, assembly GCA_963971145.1. NCBI lineage: Eukaryota > Metazoa > Arthropoda > Insecta > Hymenoptera > Ichneumonidae > Sussaba > Sussaba pulchella. The sequence continues at coordinate 177,289 of CAXAQZ010000116.1, forward strand.
CCCACTGTTGAACTGAGTAAGACAGGACTTCGATTTGTCTATGCATTTTATATCTTTCCCTAAAATCTTATCGAATTCCGAGTGTCCGTTTAAGCTGACGTCTGCTTCAAATTTAACATTGTGACTTCCTTACCAACGGCGATGTATCACTTCACCTTAAGAAACAACGAAAAATATCGTAGGACCATCATGCCGGCCCGCACACCGACAAGCCGAACCAGATGTGGTCAAGACTCGCGGCACTCGCGGAAACTTTTTTACTCCGAAAAAAAATGTATGTTCGTGCAGGTCAAATCTAGCGCTCGACAGGGTTGTCACATAATTACAATATCCCTTCCGCGATCGGTAACAAGGAAGTACGCCCACCTTCTCCCGATATTTCTTCAACCAACGAGAATTGTTGTTACATTTGCAGAACGTAGATACGTGCCCTCTTCTTTTTGAGGAGGTTCTTGTAACCAGTCAACGAGGTCAGTCATCAACTAAAGTTTCAACGGTTAACCCCAAGTGCACGGACTCGTCTAGTCTCGTTCGCTCCATAACACACTCGGAAAAAAGAGAAACCTTAAACTTCATCGCGACTTGTTTTATATTGTTTAGTGTCGTTAAAAATAAAATATATAGCATTTATATCGTATGAAATGAATATCGTGTTGTTTTCTTTGCCAACCAAACGCACAAAAGTAAGTTGGCGCGCGGTGCGCCGAAGGAATCACGTCTCCTTCAAAAAGTCACGGGATTTACGACCCCGGAGGTTTAAACAACGAATCGCGGGATTCTAGCGCGCGCTCACAGCAAGTTTGACGTTTTGCATGAACTGAACGAAGTTTGACAAACTTGCAAAAGACTTAGGGACTGAAGCATTGCATACAAGCGAGACGGCCGATAAGTCGAAGCCTGTAGACGCACGTCAGTCCATTGGGTCAAACTTCGCCTCCTCCTATTATGTTTTCGGCGACGCTGAAAGTTGTTTTTGTATTTTCTTTTGTTATGGACGCTGTTTCCTAAGTTGTACGATTGGGTCTTGTTCATTCTCTCGATGGTAGACATCCGATTGAGAACTGAAAATGGGTAAAAGAACTAAAAATTTTCAATCAACTTGTTTAATTTTTTTTGTTCATTTAAAAAACAGTCTACCCGTCTAGTGCTAAAAAAAAATGGCGGCACATTTGAAGCATTGGTTCCGCACATTTTTTACTGAATTTCTTGAGCTGCACCAAAGTTTTCCTTACCTTTGGCGAGTGAAATCAAAAGGTAACAGCAGACTTTCGTTCTTTCTTCAATTTTTTGGCACATATTGCCATTATCGCCACTATGAGTGTTTTTTCCATAACGATATCGGGACGACTGAGCAAAAGACTGAGCGAAAGTTCAAGTCGTGTAAACACACGATTTGTGTCAGTCTTTGGCTCCGTCTGGTCTGATCATGCAAGACTGAAGACAAGACGGCACGTGTAGACCAGGCTGTGATCATGATACGGAAGTCGCGATCACACGCAAATGCAATCTTCCTTATTTGATGGTTAAAACCCAGTCAGAGAAAATCGTTAAGAACTTTTTGAAAAACAATTTCAAGAAAAAAAAATGTTTGCCCTACAGATGATTTCATGAAAGATTAAGAAATGACTGTTGTAGGTCTTTAACCATTGAGAATGTAGCAGCAAGAAGAAGATTTTCGAATTTTTTTTATCCATCAAAGTTGA
>CAXAQZ010000117.1:0-22556 GCA_963971145.1 Sussaba pulchella
GCACGTGCAAGTTGAAAGCAGCACTAAAGCACGAGAAAACAATAAAAAATAAGCGAACGATTTGCCGTAAAATTCTTCTGCGCAGCCAATTTTAGCACGATCGGTATTATTCCTGATAAGGTGGTTGGCTCCTACAACAGAGAGACGCAACGGTAAAAAAATCTTGAAAAATATCCAACCACGAACAAACTCTTCATCTCGTAATTTAGAGTTTTCGGGGGCAAACGTCTTATTTCGGCACAAATCTTTTTTTAGGATTTACGTTGGGAAATACTCGAATCGCTAATTGGAGGAAGCTTTTGAAGGCAATCTTGATCGATGCAGCCCTTTCCGGACACAACGGATATTGGCCAAGCAGGTATTACTAAAAGAACATAGGCAGCGTTCGGATTAGATGAAACGGGCTTGTAGAGAATCGAAAGGCGGGAGTTTTAACTACACTCAACCTAAGAATTGAAGGAACAAGAAATCGCTCCAATCTTTAACGTTTTTTTTTGCGTAGCTGTAACCTTGCGAAAAATTGTCGTGTGAGAAGAATGAAGAAGCATTTTGAAGCTTGACATTCCTAGTTTTAAAACCGTATGATGAAAGATTTTTTTTGGTCATTGGTCATGCCACACTCAAGAGAAATGTCACAAAGAATTTTTTTTTTCAAATTTTCGTTTCTCCAAGTAGTCCCCGGACTTCAAAAAAATTTTTCTGAGGGCACCAATAACACAGTCATTAAGCCTGATTCTCAACCTTCGATTTTATTCATTCTTTTTTTCTGTAGAACGATTTGTCGCTGAGATATCGGCCGGTGAATAAAAAAACATTTTTTTTCGTTTGATCATCGGTATCTTATGAACCGGTAATCTCATAGCCAATCTACCGGCAATTTTGAAAACTCAAATGAATTGCGTATGAGCTTAAGTTATTGTTTTTGGAAAAAAAAAATTTTCACCTCTTACGTTCACTTGAAAAAGTGGCAAAAAAAGCACTTTTTCTGGTTATTTAGAAATCTCACCAGTTCTTTGCAAATATTGCGTATAGAACAAACGTTTGTGCGTCGGCATTTAGCTTAATGTATCTCCAATAACCCTATTGAATTTCAAGATGATCCGTCCATCCGTTTCTCCACCACGAATTGTTTATTTTAGGCTTCACTTGAAAAAACGCCTTTTCTGCTCTTTGAACATCATCGGATGATTATTGCGATGAAAAAAAATAAATTCTCTATTTTTCTCAACATTTGGCATTAAATACTCATCAAGATTGTTTTTGAAATTAATAAAAAATAAAAAAAAAATTGTCTCAATCTTTATGAGTATCAAGAATGTTCGGACACCGTTTACATCGAATCTTTTTAAAATTTTCAAATGACAAATTTTGTGTTTTTTTTTAAATTTCAAATTCGGGCATAACCGAAGCTCGGGCGACCGCGCGACGCTCGAGATAATTCGAGCGTCACGTGATCACTTCATCTCGTGAAAAAAGTCAGTCTGGGATGAAACCCAACTGGGACGAAACCCAAGTGGGAAAAGGCAGATCGGCGAAAGTCAGTCAGCCACCATCCCAAAATCTCGAACTGTCAGCTCGCGGTCACTCGCGGTGTCAGAAGAAATCAGCGGCGATCAGAGGAGAGGGTGGCATGGAGAATTGCGATGTTGCCGTACTTTTTTTGGCAGTACCGTAACGTAAAATTGTGCCAATTCTGCGGTATTTATTTATCGATGCCCAGCTAATTAGTCTTGTATAAAATTATCAATAATACGTTTATAATCAACCGTATTATGCCAAGCATGAGTATGACTGGAAAAAAAATGGGCCCCGCTTAGGCGCCCGCGCAACCCGGCCCCTCGTGACCGAGCCTCCTTAACTCGCACGTGCCGCGCCAAGGCTTCTATTTTATTTTTCTGCACAACGTAAACGCTATAATTCTCAAGTAAATTTTTGCAAATAGATAAAACACCATCCTTTCGATTATCTACAAGCTCGTTTCTCCCAATCCGAACGCTGGCTATGTTTTGTAGTAATACATGCTGAGCCAATTTTCCTTGCAGAAAGAGCTGTACCGATCAAAATGGCCTTCGAAAACTTCTTTAAATTAGGGAATCGAGTATTCCCCAACGTAAATCTTGAAAAAAATTCGTGCCAAAATAAAAGGTTTGTCCCCGAGAATCCGAAATTCCGGAATGAAGAGTTTGCTCGTATTTGGATATTTTTTGAGATTTTCTAACCGTTGCGACTCTGTTGTAGGGACCAACCGTCTTATCGGGAATGATACCAATCGTGCTAAAATTCGCTCTGCAGAAGAATTTTACGGCAAATCGTTCGCTAATTTGTCATTGTTTTGCTTCCTCATCAAGGAAGCTTTGTGACGGTCAAAAAATTTTTCTTTCAGGATTTCGATGTCAATACGTTCAAAATGTCCTAAAAAATCCAGAAATGACGCGCGTGCGTGCGTGCGTGCGTGCGTGCGTGTGTGTGTGTGTGTGTGTAACGACCCTTTAAAATTCAAACGTATATAACCGGAGAACGGTTTAAAGCGCTTGGATCTTGCACAGCTCTGGTGCCCTAGAATCTTGACAATATCTGTCATCTTTCAAACGATCGACGCAGCCGCTCGAATTCGACAACGTTTTGAACTTAAAAAAAAATGCCTGTACACACTCTAGCATCCGCAAATTTTGAGAAATTCCTCAGAATAGTTCTTCACATATGCTTATTCTATTGGAGCCGAATCCGGCGAGAAGTTTGCATTTTATGATATTTTTAATTTTCCGAAAAAATGACTCTGTACTTTTATCTACTGTTAACTTCAACCAATCGAACCCCAATTCTATATACGTCCGTAATATCCGTATCCCGAATATCCGTATATCCGTATGTCCGTATCATTGATATATGATGTAGATAAAATTGGCGGAGATCGGCTCAACCGATCAAATTTTAGAGCAATTAGAAATTTATAAAATTCCAACCTCAGAAAACCAAAAAACGATTAACTGAACATGTTAAAATTTATAAAGTGGAAAAGCTAACGTTTACCTTCATTTGTAATTTTTTGTTTCGTAATTTGGTAGATATTGAACGATGCGGTTAACCTATAGAAATAAGCTGCAAGTTGGAATTTGCAATATGCTTCCTTCGAATCAAGAATTGTCGACGAAGCTTCCTCTTTGAGGAAGCCAGAAGATATATCTATAGATGCTCCCTTATAGCTCCTTCTTTCGTGAATCTTCATGAAGTAATCTTCGTTCACTCCCTACGATTCAAAGGAACCAAACTGCAAGTTTCAACATGCAGCTTGTTTTATTCTTATTTCCACGGCAAAGGGCAACTGATAAAAAAAATGTCAGCGTCTTAACCATTCGAATTTGATGTCCCGTCGGCATAAGGAAAGTTTTACTTTTATGAGCCGCGCACGCGCGTTATTTCACAAAATTTTCGTGGATGTTCAAATTCGGATGACGTAGGTCGTGTGACGCGGATGCCACGGTCAACCCGCCAAAGACCGTCACTTTTCATTTCTCGTCTCGCGTTCAACAATGAAAGTTGCCAGCAGCTCGTCAAGTTGCAGAATCCTTTATTCCTTCCTTCTCGTTTATTTTGTGTTGATTGAATTTTCTTTCGCGGGTGGACAATTGGATGAGGTAACGAGATGGGGTCCTCTTGAGTTTTGGATGACCGAACTTCCGTCGACTTTGCGGGAACGGCCCATAAACCACTTGGCTATACCAGGTACGTCAAAATATTTGCAACTTAATTTGAATTAATCATTATATTCGCTAACGGAGGAACTTATTCGACGATGCCTCGGCTAGCAAATAATAATAATCCCTTCCTTTAACTATAACAATGTATGCAACGTCATCAATTGGCCATCCGGATTCAATAACACCGTCAAGGATCGATATTTCGTCAAAGCATAATCGAAACGTGGAAAACGAGAATTTATGAAGTTTGAAATCTGTTTTTTAAAAAAAAGCTTGTAGAGAATAATAGACTCACTGACATGTCGAAGACTTGTATCAAAGACGTAGAAACGCATTGACCACGGCCAAGTACAAACCTATAACTATTGACGTAATTTAGAGAAATAAAATGTAAGCTTTCGTGGCAAGTTTGACTTCATAGCGGGACTGCAACGACAAACAATACGATGATAGAAGTAATAAAAATTTTGCTATAAAGTCTTACGGATAACGAAATTTAACGATTCCACCGATGAGCGAGAGAGAGCGGCGGTAGATGTAGCACATCGTGTTAAGGGCTCACATACTTCTTAACGCTCTGAAAACCGAGCAGAATTTGAATAATTATTATGAAGGTTAGATAGTTAAAGGAAGAAAATTCAACTGTTCATGTTACATTTATCATTAACTTTTTATATCATAACTATAAAAACAATTTTTCATTAAATATTAGCATCACCTTCCTATTATTGTGAAACAATTTTTTTAGCCACGGTCGGCATGGTAGCTCGGTCAATATTTAATATTTTCCAACTTTCTCTTTAAATCTCGATAATTATGTTTTCTATAGTCTGACGAGAGGTTTCTTTTCATTTTTAGTTGGACTATTTTTTATGAAATATTAAACAGATTTTTTTTCCATTTTTTATTACATACAAAGTTTTGAAATGCTGTGATTTCTTTATTTTTTAGAAAAAAATCCCTCCGTCAGACTTCAATTATGTACTACATTATTTCACTAGATGCTTTTTTATTTTTGGCCTTTGGATAATTTTTGGTGAAATTATCTTGCCGGCCATGGTTTTCATCAGTCGTCCATTGATACCCATGAAAAATAATGAACTAAATCAGAGTTTTACTTGCACAACTTTACTTAGTTTTTTACAAGGTATTCTCCAAAGTTTTCCCCTTTTTACGTGTTCTCCGCTATCTCCCGTGCGTCTGCAGACGACTTGACATACCGCTGTACCGCATTTGCCGTGGGCACGGGGAAACTGCAGAAAACCCGTGCCGGTACAGTGGACCCTATGTTTCTCTGGTTCTCCGGTGATGCATGTAGGAGCACATAGTACTCCACCTCGAATGCACCACCGGGGCCCCAAAGGCACTGGTCTCCCGCTCCCCAATTGATGCGCCAGCCGGCGAACGACTACCATGAAAAATAATGTTGATACTTAAATTTAAAAATCTTATGGTTGAAAATATTGATATTTATCCGGTTCTCAGCATGCCCTCGAGCGTTCATAGCAACGCTACACGTTACATGTATATACGGTTGTAATTAGCTAAAATGCATCGATTTTGAGGCATCCAGTATCGACGTTTAAAACCATATGCTATGTGATATTTACACTCGCTCTCCCTCACTCCCTGGGCCCCTGGAGTGCTAGCTCATTCGCACTCGTTTCGCCTCTATCGGTCCAGCGAATTGCAGTGAAATGCTCAAACTATTTGCTATCTACAAAAATTCTATCACCAGACTTTGGTAAATTTTTTTCTATTATTTTGTTTGTCGTTGCAGGTCTATAAAATTATACCTGCCGCGAAAACTCTCATTTCATCTTTGGCATTACGTAAATGCTTATCGTATAATACTTAGACGTGACCAATGCGTCCATTCGTCTTGGGGACAAGGTTTCGACGTGGCAATGAGTTCAGCGTACGTCCATGTATCTCATTATTCTCTACCAGCTGGTATTATTCGAAAATTACATTTTGAAAATATTGCAATCATCGTACAATCATTCTAAATTGAAAGAAATTTTTTTTTCAAACGATGAAAATCCTTAATGTTGCTTGAATCTTAATAAAAGTCTTATTTTTCATTAACCCGGGTATTATTCATACATATGGATCGTTCCATAAAATATTAGTACAAGTCAGGGCCGGCGGAAGAGCTCGAGCCCGGGTGTGGAGTAAAAGGGTGGGGTGAAAGGGGAGATGGGTAAAGGAGGGGAGGGGGTAAAGGAGGGGAGGTGAAAAATTAGAATAAAATGACTACGATTTTACGATACGATTTTTTTATTTCACAACCGCGAAAGTTGCCGTTCGTTTCTAATTTTTTGTAATAAATTCGTTCAATAGTACATTTATGTCCAAATTATCGATCATGACCGCATACACATACAAAATGGCTTTATGGTTAAGTCTTTTCTGAAGCATCGTGGAACGCAAATAAGTTTTAAGACGTCTTCAAGTCGAGAACGATCGTTCATTGGAACATGATGATCCCGGAATCGTCAATAGCAAACGAATGAAACGTGCGTATTCAGGCGCAAGTTCAACGGTCCATTCTATTGCTCGAAAAATTCGATAATTGCTTCCAAATTCTTCGCTTCCGTTTTATTGCGTTTTATTACGTCCAAAAACATTTTACGATCCGATAGGAGTCTTTCTGCATCAAAATTGTTTTTATAAAAACCTAAGATGTTGTCTTCATCGGTAGAACTGCCAATTGCGAACAATTCTAAAGATTTAAAAAATCGATTACCTTCGGTGTTAAATCGTGTTTCTGAAAACGCCGTAAGTTGATCGTAAGTCGTGAAATACTTTTGTCGGTACCACTCGTGGGGACTTTGAGAAACGTAATTTTCGGACTGGCCTTGATCGAGACGCCTAACAATTTTTCGTGTACGAGGCAGCTTTGGACCACCTATATCGAAATCTCTCACGTTATTAATTGCTTTCCGACACTTTTCTTAAATGACGTCAAATTTCGAATCACGAGGAGAATGGAAATAGAATGATACGGCTGCAACTTTGCCAATTTTGCAAGTCCGTGTTGAGAGTTTCGATGCGTTCGAAAATTTCGATCATCATCGTTAACGGAAAGAAAAAATCAAAAGTTACCGTTTGCGAAAAATACCGGAAGCTCTTCGTGAAACGGAGACGTCAACGTCAGTGCGAGTTGAACATTTTTTTTCTTTCTTTCATTTCTCAATGTGGTTTGATAAGAAAAAAAATTAGATTCGACCACTACTTCCATGTGAAAAAAGGTCAGCATTTCGAAAAAAAAATTGAATAATATTTTTGGAAATTAAAAAATTACTCAAAATCGTGTTTGAAATATAAAAGTCGATTTTTCGCCAATGTATAATTTTGAAAATTTTTTTAAGTATTTTTCTCGAAAAGCTGAGAAAATTTCACGTTATATATGTAGACAACTAAAACCTCAATTGATATTTTTTCATTTTTAAATGATTTGTATTACTGTTTCTACCACAATTTTGCATTGACGTAAGACCGTGTTGAAACGTAAATAGACTGAAACCATTTGATCAAATATGAAACTTAGAGTCATGTGGTGACGCTGTTACTTTCGCAATCGCGCCGTCTACAACTTGAGGGTGGGGCATGGTTAATTCGATATTAAAAAAAGCATATTTTTGATAACTTTTCTTGACGACACAGTTAATATACATTTATTTCTATAATGACTACTCAATAACGTAACGTTTAAAGAATAATTTATAAAATTTTCATTAACTTTTAGGAACAAATGAGCCATTGACGGAGAATCTCTGCGGACGTCTAAAAAAAAAAGTTATATCGCCCATTATAACTCATCACTGCATCATCAGAGACCAAAAAACCCAAATGATTCTATAAGGCGATAAGTTTCTGCAGGTTATGACGGCGTGTATTTATTTTCAATTGATTTTTCTATTTTTCACAGCACTTAAAAGTCAAAATACCGGTTTTGCATTAAAAAAATTGAAAATGTTGCCATTTCGAAATACGGTGAAATAAATAAAAAAAACTCGACGTCATTATCTCCAGAAATTTATCACCTAATAAAATTATTTTAGTTTTTTGATCTCAGTAATATGAATCATTTGAAAATGTAAAAATATAAATTGCTGTTTTAGTTGTTTTGTCATACATTTGGTGATTCAACGAGTTATTACAGAGGTCCTAACTTGATTTCTACATATATTACGTGAAATTTCCTCAGCTTTTCGAAAAAAATACTTACAAATTTTCTTAAAAAACATATATTAGAGAAAAATCGACTTTTATATTTAAAATGCGATTTTAAGTAATTTTTTAAGTCCCAAAAATGTTTTTGAATTTTTTTTCGACAAGCTGAACTTTTTTCACATGAAAGAAGTGGTTGAATCTAATTTTTATTTCTATCAAACCACATTGAGAAATGAAAAGAAGAAAAAAAAACAAAAAAAATTTACAGAATTATCCATACAATTACAGCGAAAATAACCAAGGGAAAAAAATCAGAATTCATTTCTCAATGGGGGCTTCCATTTCTTAAAGTTACAAGAAGATCGCTGATATCGACGCCCAATACCGGTACTCGAATTGGTGGAATTGTTCATATATATCTGTTTCGCTTCCATTCTTCCCGTCAATTCCCGCCAATTCCCACCATCGATTTTTGATTGGCTGTGTTCACACTAATAGTTTACATGATTCGTCACCGATGCAGACTCGTGTCTGGTGCTGTTTACAAAAAACTAAAATTTTTTAGAAAATAAAATTTCAAGACAAAAACTAACGTTGGAAATTTTTCGGGTGTGGGGTTGTCTATACCCCCCATAGGTCTTCCGTCGGCCCTGGTACAAGTTGTACCGGGTGGTCTGGATGTCAAAAAATAAATTATGCCGTTCAAAAGACCTTATCAAAAGAAATATCCGTTATATTTTTCAAATTTTTCTCTCGAGTCCTTCTTAAGTATGTAATTAAAAATTTGCACGTTTTGAATAACATCATTACAAACGTTCATATTTTTTATTGGTTATGGATTAAAGAATGTTAGAAAAACAGTTTTTAGAGAAAATCGTGATCTTTAAAAAAAAATACGTTGAAAATATTAAACTTTTTTAAAGTGTCGAGAATCGCCGTTAGACATTCAAAATCGATTTATCAGCTGTTGCCCGACAAGTCTCGTCATCGAAACTATTTTTTTCAAAAATTGTCATGTTCTGAATTTTATGAATAAATTCAAAAGAAAATTGGATAATATATGCCCGCCTCGTTTATAAACACCCTAACTGGAAAAATATCGTTTCCTATGTAAAAAAACTAGTTTCGAAGACGTGAATGGTGGGGCAAGATCCGATAAATCGATTTTGAATGTTCAAACGCGATTTTGTCTTGAGGAGTGCATGATCTCCCCTAAAAACTTTTTTTTATCCGTTTTACCAATAAAAAGATATCGGCGTTTGGAATGTTGATTTTTTTCAAAATGTGCAAATTTTGCATCGTCATTACGTAAAATCGTCTTGAAAAGAAAATTTGAAAAAAATGGAGAAACCGCTGTTGGTAAGATCTTTCCATCGGAAAAAAAACTTATTTCATTACCCATATTAAATCCATTCAATTAAACCTATAGAACTCGACAGAAATAAAAAAGAAGTCACGACAATTCTATTCCTTTTGATTGTCAATATGTTCGAAATGTGCTGAAACGTCAAGAAAACACATTTGAAAACATTTCCGGTTGTATGCGTGTATATTAGGGTAGCTTTAAAAAGGAAGAACATTTTTTTTATTTCAATCAAAATACATTCACTGCAAAGTATCATGCATCCGGAGAATTCACCCCGTAGATGAACCCGATCGGATCTTTTTTAAGGGTCGCGCAAGATTTTTCAAGTTTTTCCATTTGATTAACATGGGACGAACGTAAAGTTTCCATTAAAAAAATCGTAGCTCCGCAAATTGTATAGCTTCGTTGATCCCGTAAGTTCCGTTTAAAAGCTCTTAAAAACCCGCTCAAAATAGCATGTAGACCTCTGAAATCCGATTGCAACTTCCGTTGATAATTTTGTTTTTCCGTAAGAAATAACAACAAAAAGAAAATAACAACATAAATGTGGTATTGCGCAGGTTCTCACGAGACAATGACTTACTCGATAGATGCACTGAACGGACCTGGTCCCGAGCAGTCGCTGGCCACCAGGATTCTTCTGGCGCATATATGGTTTGTGTACTTACCCTTTGCTAAACAGTGGGCGGTAACGCAAAACGTGGATATTCTGGAACAGCTGGCTCACGGAATCAGGTAAATATGCAATAATCAATGTTCAACTTCACCTTCAAGCCACATGCGTGCATTAACACGTTGAGCGCCATGTCAGCCATCGGTGGCTGACACTAGACTTTCCGTGTAGGCCGCGTCAGCCACCGATGGCTGACAGCTAGCCGGCACTGGCTGACGCTGGCGCGCGTGGCCTGACTGGGACTGCCTTGAAAATCAGCGTGGCGCTCAACGTGTTAAGACAATGCGCTACGTATTTCCCGTCTCTCTCGGACTGCCACAAGTACGATAGACAGCTCGATCGTAAATTTGTCGGATTGAAGATGAGAACGGTTGACCGCGTTTTGTAATCGCGCTGTCAACCGTTTTCAATAATTGTTCGTAACGTCAAAGACGGTTGAGAACAATGATTTACAGTTTTTTGTTACCGACCGAGTTAACACCGAGCGCATTATTCGAACAGTAAATAAAATTTCGTTCTTCAGGTATTTTGATATGAGAATGGGAACACGCATTTGGCGGGATACGATCTACTTTGTTCACGGTATATACGGTGCGGCATCGGAAGAACCCCTTCAAGCCATGAGAAAATGGCTCGATTCTCATCCCAGAGAAATCGTTATCATCGATTTTCAACATTTTTACGAATTCAACGATGACGATCATCGTCGATTCATCGCTCAAATAAAATCTATATTCGGCCATAAACTGTGCCCATTCGGTGATCTCGGAAAAATGACTCTCAATTGGTTCGCTGAGAACAAGTATCAAGTAATTGTGATATATGGAAACTGGAAATTTGTGCACTCTGAGGATTTACTGTGGCCGAGATATTTCTGGCCAACAAACTGGCCGGAAACCACCGATCCGAAAATTATGGTGGAACGTCTCGATTCGGGATTGGAAAACCGTCGGGCCGATAAAGGTTTTATCTCGCAATGTGTTTTGACTCCGGACTCGGATTTCGTCAAAGACCATTTGTTCCGGGATTTGGAAGGATTCGTTCAGGAGAATCTATGGACAGTTATAAGGTGGATAAAAAATAAAAATACCCTTCCTAACGGTATCAATGTCGTTATCACCGATTTTGTTGAACTCGAAGATTATATATTTTCAAAAGTTGTTATCGAACTAAATTACGATTCTTTACCGGAATTGCCGGACTGCGCATAAATTGCCACAATGACAACCCATTTACGCTGCAAAAAGCTTCGTCGAAACTTCGCATCTGCACGTCTTTCATTCGTTTACGATAATAATTTATGGTTTCTGCGACCCTCCTCCGCTGATTTAACGTCGATCACCCAATAAATCTTTCGTTTAGTCTTACTTGATCGATTTCTGACCTCACTTATACATGCGTGGATCCATCGAATTTCGGACAACTTTGGGCTTCACTAGCTGGGATCTCTGCGATACTTATACAGCTTGAAGTGCATGTTGAGAAACGAATTCCAAAATTTTTTTAGATTTTCTTCGGTATTATTTTGGCAGCTGTCAATTAACGTATTTTTTTATTGTTTTTCGTTTCCTTTTTTTTGGCATTTTTCTACATGCTTACACGGTAGAAAGATTTATTAAAAATCTGTTTTTGAAATGAAATTGTCTCAGCTTATCGGCAAAAAATATCAGTTTTTTATATGTAAATCCTCAAAAATCTGTTCAAATCAAATTTGAACCTTAAAAACGTTGTTTTCCGGCAGTTGCCCAAATTATATGAATTTTTTCTATACTTTTGTCAGAAGGCTGAGAACATTTCACAGAAAATAGGTTTTTCCGAATTGCGTTATCTGTAAGTTGTCTTGTAATTTATTCAAGTACAAAAATTCAATAAAAGAACCAATATTGTAATTATCCTATTCTTCTCATTTCACGCGTAGGCGTTACACAAACTATACAAACACCTATACAAATATCATCGATCGCAGTTTTTTAACCCTTAGTCTGGAAACGTTTTTTTGGCACCTTTAGCCTGGAAACGTCGGTCATTTTCGTCTTGACGTTTTTTTAAACTGTTAGGGTGCTGCAAAAAATCTAAAAAAATTCACGAAGGTTTTTCAAGCCTTGAATTTGAAGTCTCAATTATAAAATTGTGAAAAATATATTTTTTAAATATATTTTTTATGCAAAATATGGGACAACTAAGGGCTTAGTTTACTTAAAAAATCATAACTTTATAAAAAATAATGATATCGAAATGATAAAAAATGGATATCAGAGGGGAATAGTGTGGCTTTTATAAAAAAAATATGGCATTCACTTATTTTGAAATGAAGGGCTTAATTTTGCTATCTCAAAATTGGTAATAAAGTAGCCCATATTTTGTAATCATTATTAATGAAATCAATAATAATTCAATTTTTAAGTGTTTTTTTATCATGAGAAAGTCGAAAATTACATTATTTAATTATTGATTTCAATAACACGTCACAAAATTTTCTCATAAAACTGTACAAAAAAATGTTTATAATTTTTTTTTCGTGGTCGCATATTTTTTGGCACTCTTACGATCACAATGACTACTTTAATTAAGATAGAAAATCGAAAAAATGTACTTACAGTTTTGATCAACGTTCTCTGAAAACCTGGGTCTTTTTCGTCCGGAGCAAAATACAGTGACCTGGTCTGAAGGTCAGAGGGGGGCTGCCGCTCCGAAACTTGGCAGGTAGGTCCTTGGGGTACCTAACTTTTTTTACAGAAGCATAGTAGCCGCCTCTTTTGCCGTTTCCAAAAGTTACAACCACATTTGATTTTTGCTCGGACGACAAACGATCCAGGTTTCCAGACTAAGGGTTAAGCTTATTATCTTTTTATCAAGACCTACAGCGAGCTTAAAAGCTTTTGAAAAGGAGCTTTGCGTGAAGCAATGATAGCCCACGCAAGCCACTTTTTTTTATTCGCCCCTGGTGTTAGTACCGAAGCGCACACCGAGACCCTCGAATCAGACTACCGACCGTGGCCAAAAGGATTCTGCACGGTCACACGGATAAAATGATATCTCAAGAGCCCGTTGAATTTCAAATTTTGAACGGTGCGGCTCAAATTTTCTCAAAATTGAAAAAAAAAGATCCCTAGAATCGGCCGTGAGTCAAAGTAGGGGTAGAAAATTCTATCTAAATCGTCTCTCTCACGTGGTTATTCGACATACAGAAGTCCGAAATTACTCAACTAAGATTTAATCTATGCGGAATTGAGTGAGCAACGCTATGGTTTTTATAAAAAATGTGTAGATCTATTTTTGACGGAGCTATTATCTTTTAAGGTCACGACTAGTTTTTGGTTGGGCGCGCGGTAAGTAGTCCGATACCGCGGAGCGGTAGTGTATTTATCTCGTTCTCTCTCGCTCCACCGCAACCGCCCGTGGCGCCATCTCACTTTGGTAGGCACTCTTGTCCAAAACGTGCCCGTAAATGCCCATGAATGACTATCATCCGAAATGCCGTAATGTGACGGCATTTTTAGGCACTCACCGGCATTTTTAGGCACTCTTCGACATTTTTGGGCATTCACCAGCAATTTTGGGCATTCACCGGCATTTTTAGGCATTCATCGGCATTTTCTTATGTTCCGGTTTGTGTACGCATTGAAATGCGTATAAATAAAAAATACAGCGGCGTGTCGAAAAAATGTCATTAAAGTTGATTCCCTTTTTTCCCGTGTTTTTTAAGTATCCGTTATGTCTATATGTTGAATAAAAAAGATGTAAGAATCAAATGCAGTTGAATGCGTTCAAATTCCGGGGAAGATCATAGAATGCCTGAAAATGTCGGAGAATGCCCGAAACAGGGAGACTAGAGGACAGGAGACCGAACTTGCCTGGATTTGGCCTCTGAAATCTGGGACAAAAATCCGGGAAATGGCAAGGTTCCGAGAGTGGCCGCTACGAGCGCTCGCATCCGAGAGGGTAGGCCGCAGATATATGTCATATGTATGATTCGGTATATCTATACATATCGTTTTTGACCCTGTTCGCACAGCTGATGTTTCTGCGAGCTTCTGCTACACGGCCCCGCGGTAGAACTTCTGCAAGATGTCAAATAAGTGAGGTTATATGAATAATATGGAACGGTGTGTGATGTACGATTATGCATATTGAATTCCATGTATATGCGGCACATAATATAATAAACGAACGCTTAGATTTTTCTGATCACTTTATTGTTCCCATTTTATTCGTCGATCCTCGTACTAGTAGTTTTCTTCGAATTTTTCCATCACCGACAACAAACGAATGAGTCGACTGGGAGAAGAAACAAAGTGATAGTAGGGTTTATTTTTTGCACATGTTATGCACGTAGATCTTAAATATTCTGAAGTAGATTTTAGTATTTGGTGTGATTAATTGGAAGAAAAATCATACTGAATCCATCAATGATTGCGGTAATTATCGAATCAATTAATAGATGACTCAATAATTGTTAATTGTTCATTCAACTAACAATAAATTAATTACTATTAAGTCAAATCCAATGAAGATGGATACAGGTGAGATGGCATATTAGGAAGAAACGCTGTCTTGAGGTCCAAAAAATTGGTTAGAGCTGACTCGATAAATCCCCACTGAGCGATGGTTGCAGAATACTAGTTCGACGACCGCATGTAACGGTTAGAAATCCCAGCAACTTTCTTACATCTACCCTTCTAAAGAAATATTATTGGATATAATTGGGAACAATTGAAGCAAATTTTCAATCGTTCCCAACTGTGTTTCTCAATTGTGTCCTGAACGATTCAAAACGATTAAAGCGATTTTTTTCTTTTGTATATAATTCTATTCATTTATACTAATGTTAATTATGTGGGCATCGTTCGAAGACGCATGCAAATCGATAGATGTAAGAAAGTTGCTGGGATTTCTAACCGTTACATGCGGTCGTCGAACTAGTATTCTGCAACCATCGCTCAGTGGGGATTTATCGAGTCAGCTCTAACCAATTTTTTGGACCTCGAGACAGCGTTTCTGCCTAATATGCCATCTCACCTGTATCCATCTTCATTGGATTTGACTTAATAGTAATTAATTTATTGTTAGTTGAATGAACAATTAACAATTATTGAGCCATCTATTAATTGATTCGATAATTACCGCAATCATTGATGGATTCAGTATGATTTTTCTTCCACTTAATCACACCAAATACTAAAATCTACTTTAGAATATTTAAGATCTACGTGCATAACATGTGCAAAAAATAAACCCTACTATCACTTTGTTTCTTCTCCCAGTCGACTCATTCGTTTGTTGTCGGTGATGGAAAAATTCGAAGAAAACTACTAGTACGAGGATCGACGAATAAAATGGGAACAATAAAGTGATCAGAAAAATCTAAGCGTTCGTTTATTATATTATGTGCCGCATATACATGTAATTCAATATGCATAATCGTACATCACACACCGTTCCATATTATTCATATAACCTCACTTATTTGACATCTTGCAGAAGTTCTACCGCGGGGCCGTGTAGCAGAAGCTCGCAGAAACATCAGCTGTGCGAACAGGGTCAAAAACGATATGTATAGATATACCGAATCATACATATGACATATATCTGCGGCCTACCCTCTCGGATGCGAGCGCTCGTAGCGGCCACTCTCGGAACCTTGCTATTTCACGGATTTTTGTCCCAGATTCTGTTACCGGAGTTCGGTCTCCTGTCCTCTAGTCTCCCTGGCCCGAAAGTACCTAGAAAAAGAGAGTGCTGGTGAATGCTTAACAGCGTCGGAGAACGCTAAAAAAAATGCCGTTGAGTGCCGGCCTTTCGGGTAAAAATTCGGGTTTGAACAAAAATGCCTACCAAAGTGACCGTGAATACCTCAAATAACCACGGCATTTAACCAGTCACTGATAGGCAGTCATTTCAATAGGCATTAATTGGCATTCACTACGGCACCCAAGCTGCTAGGGATCACATATAATGGACCAAATAAGGAAATCGTATTATTGATCGGGCGATAAATTGATGTTCATATGAGTCATGGAAAAAAATACAATTTTCTCATTATTGACGTAAACATCTAAAACTAATTGAAATATGAATTTAGTATAAACAATAAATAAATAACGGACGTGAATTTAACATTTTTCAACATGCATACAAAGGCAAAAACCGATATAAGTATAAAAAGGGTATTTTAAACAATCACGTTTGATATTTCATTCAATCTCAGATCGAAGGAAAAAGGAAATGCATTAACTTTTTGCCATGTTTCGTTTTCTATCCAGTTTTGATCTATTTTTTTTTGTTCTTCAATTCGTTTTGTTTCTCCTCCGATTGTTTGCAACTCTCTTGGTTATTATTTCCGGGCAAAATTTCAATTTTCGATATCACGCCGTGATAATCACGGTTGGTATCAATGGCTGCAGTTCTGCATCGCAAATACGGAGGTTGTTATATCTAATGCTAACAAATAATGCATACCTTAGCAGATTGGATGCCGATCAAGTCACTGTAAGGATGCCTGAGCCATTTTGGTAGGCATTCTCGTTTAAAATGTGCCGGTGAATGACGTTGAATGCCGCACGTTAAATTTCGGCATTTTGAGGCATTCACCGGCAGTTTGAGGCATCATCCGGCATCCTCCAGCATTTGCGATTCCAGGCCTCTACCGTCATTTTCAGGCATTTACTGACTCCAGGAATTAGCCGGCATTTTGAGGCAGTCAACTCATTCTATCCGTACCCAACATTGTTCGCTTTGCCGTGATTTCGATATTCAGTCAAGGATATGACCACCATTTGCTACCACTGTAGTTATCGCGGCGGCTCGAACTGCATGCTGTAAATAATCTTTCTAAGCTGCAATTCATTTCTCCAGAACGATTTTCCCCGGAATAACCCGAATAGTGCAATCTTTTATTTCGAATCTCGAGAAAGAAATAATCGTACCAGAGTAATATCCGTCATAATCGACTGCACAGAGCGAAAATTTCTTCAAAAAACATTTTTTTTGCTACACATTCTTTCTCTGTGTTATTAAAATAAACCTTTTTCAGGCATTACTCGAGCCATTTGACGACATTCAATTAATTTACAGCACGCATCGATTATGATGGATCAAAGTTAGCCAGTCCGAACGCTGAACCGCGTTTGACACTCGATGTCCCGCAGCCCCAGCTGTTAGTAAGTGCGCACGAACGGTCACATTCGTGCCTGAGTCTGCTAACTCAATGTAGTCTAGGCAGAGCCACGAAGCGGTGGACATGAAGCGGCTGGACCTCCCACCACTCACTTTTGAAGCAACGAATGGGAAGTGTTATAATCTATGAAAATACTGCTCTGTCCCAATCTCTATACCCATCTCTGTACCCGCTATTCGCGCATTGCGGCCGCAAGCGGTGGATAGCATTCTTCCCCCGACTGTACGAAAAAGGACAGACACCCACCTTCGAGCTCTCTCTCTCTCTCGGAACAAAGATTCGCTGCGTTTAGACTGGCAGATGCGGGAGCGTCGACGGATTGTCGTTATTTTTCGAAATTCTTAAAATATAAGCAGCAGTGGTGCCAATCGGTGGGACGAAAGTCAATGCTAACCGGTAGCTTCTTGCAAAGAAGGAAGATTTACATGGAAGAACAGGTCCCATGTTAGATTCTGGCACGAGAATTTAGTGTCGCGTTTCGCCTATAGTTGGCGCGCCGATATATCGGTGAGACAGACCTCTCAGCCCCGCCTTCCCCGTCATCCCTCTTGCGCTCACGGCACTGCGGTATAACGTTTGCTTTCTCGCACTTAGGCCGCAAATAGTTTTCAACGCGAGTTGGAGCAGGACCGATGAGAAAAAGTGCGAGCATAGGAGGATAGCACGAGACAGAGTCGGTCCACCGCTTAGCTTCAACTCCGACTTACAAGGAAACCGAGCGATGTGTCCCCCTCCGATTTTCATCAAATTTTGCACGATTGTAGAGCTGGTCAAAATATTCCACACGTATTTTTTTTATCTGTTGAGTGCCCTATTTAGGGGGTGAAATCTGCCCTTAAAAATCGAGGGAATTTTCGTTTTTCGATTATAACTTGTGAACGGGGGGAGATAGAAAAAAAGTTTCAATGGAGGAGTTATTGCATTTGATGCGCACTACACATTCATGATAAGAACGATCAATTAATTTAAATAATTGACCATTATTTATTTAAAAAATCGAGTTTTTTTTACATAATTCCGAGGGTTTTCATTCGAACGATATGTGAAAATGTATACATGATGGAAAAATAAAGGTTACGTGTTTTTGGGTTTTTCCATATCTTGCATATAAGGGAGTGTGAACTACCCTTGAACTTTTCGATGATATTGTATCATAATTAGTAATTCCATTCGTAATATTTACATTATTTCATGTCCGTAGCAAGTGTTGCATTATAATTGAACATTTAGAACTATAATTTAGCAGACCAACATTCTCAGGGGCTGAAGCCACCCCTGAAAATCGTAAGATATTTCGTTTTTCGCTTATAACTCGTGAGCGGGACGAGTTAGAAAAAAAGTTGCAATTGTTACGTCCCCGTAACGCCACCACACAGACGAATGAAGGGCTGCAACCCTCCAAACACAGGCCTCCAAGCACAGTGTATGGCCGTTTTCAAGGGGCCTACAAAGATAAAAGGGAGGGGGTTCTTGGGCATTCAGCTCGAAAAGATAAGATTCTTCCCACCTTTTTGCATAAAACTAAGAAGTGGGAAACGGGAAATTTTAACCAATGAGATACAAAGAAAATTTGCCCTTTCCCACCCTTACCACTAGCTTCGTAGTTAAAAGCGAAACGCGTCTTAGAAAATAAGAAGGTGGGAGACGGTGTTTTAAACCAATAATGAATAAGGAAAACTACCCTCTCCAACCTGGTTTAATATTTTGTGTGGACCCGAAATTGTATAAAACTGCCACATACGCGTCTTTTAGACAGTTACAATTCAACCCCCGACGTCGCAACATTAGCCCAGTCGCCTTAGACTTTTGAAACCAAAAAATTCGTAACAGCGAAATTCTTTCATATTTCTTTAGGGGGTGCCCCTGGTAGCTTAAGTCCTGATTTTCGACCTCAAAAACCCCCTGCTACGTCCGCCATCTCGAATTTAAGAAAAATCAGTTTTTTTTAAATAACTCGCTCATTTTCAACTTTAGCCCAAAAATGTATGATACAAAAATTGCGGGAAATTCAATTTTGTACAACTTTAGTTATGACAAATTTTTCTCTACTATCGATATTTTTCGACTTATGTTGAAAAATAGGAACTTAATGTAATTGTTGCATTATCTCGTTTATTTTTTAATTTACCGCGTTAATGATAGAAAACAATTTTGTAGGAAAAAAAATTGTCTACAACTTTAGTTATTAGCATTTTCTGTCTACGATCGATATTTTTTTACTTAAGTTGGAAACTCGGAGTAAATTTATTTATTTATCTCATTATCTCGTTCATTTATAAGTTCACCGTGATGATGGTAAAGAACAATTTTGTAGAGAATAACATTTTGTACAACTTTAGTTATTATCATTTTTTATCTACAATTGATATTTAGTCAGAAAATCGAAGTAACATTTTTGTTATCGCATTATCTTGTTTATTTATAACTTTACCGCGTAAATGAACAATTTTGTAGGGAATAAAATTCTCTACAACTTTGGTCATCAGCATTTTTTGTCTACGATCGATATTTTTCGACTTAAGTTGGAAAATAGGAGTACATTTTTTTCAATGGCATTATCTCGTTTATTTAGGTTACTCCGATTTCCCGACTAAATATCAATCGTCGAAAAAAATGCTAATAACTAAAGTTGTAGAAAATGTTGTTCCCGAAAAAATTGTTTCCATTCATTTTCGCGGTTAAGTTATAAATAAACAAAATAATGCGTTAACAAAAATGTTACTTCGATTTCTCGACTAAATATCGATCGTAGATAAAAAATGATAATAACTAAAGTTGTAGAGAATTTTGTTCCCAACAAAATTGTTTTTACATATTTTCGCGGTAAAGTTATAAATAAACAAGATAATGCGATAACAAAAATGTTACTTCGATTTCCTGACTAAATATCGATTGCAGATAAAAAATTATAATAACTGAAGTTGTAGAAAATGTTATTCTCTACAAAATTGTTCTCTATTAACACGGTAAACTTATAAATAAACGAGATAATGGGATAAAAAAAAAAATTACTCCTATTTTCAAACTTAAGTCGAAAAATATCGATTGTCGACAAAAAATGCTTATAACTAAAGTTGTAGACAATTTTTTTTCCTACAAAATTGTTCGGTATCATTAACGCGGTAAATTGGAACGTAAACGAGATAATGCAACAATTACATTAAGTTCCTATTTTTCAACGTGATTCGAAAAATATCGATCATAGAGAAAAACTTGTAATAACTAAAGTTGTACAAAATTGAATTTCCTGCAATTTTTGTCTCATGCATTTTTAGTCAAAAGTGGAAAATGGGCGAGTTATTCAACAAAAACCGATTTTTCTTGAATTCAAGATGGCGGACGTAGCAGGGGGTTTTTTAGGTCGAAAACCGGAACTTAGACTACCAGTGACACCCCCTAACGAAATATGAAAGAATTTTACTGTTACGAATTTTTAAGTTAAACGGCCTGTTTTTCTAGTCTAATTTGACTAGGCTAGAAGTGGTCGATGGGAACTACGTCATCGTGCCCGCACGTGCTCGAATATGGAAGAAAAACAACATCACTAGAATGTAAGACAATTATTGTGTGATTTTTTAGTCCATGATGACTCACTTTTGATCATAGCGGATTGATATAGAATCAAGCTAATTCGTCACATAGCCAGAGATTAGAGGAGAGATGTACCACGGAGCCTGCAGAGATTAGAAGAGAGATGTACCACGGAGCCTGTTTTGGTGGTGGATGTTTTTGCAGCGCCACTACCCGTAGCGGCGAACCGCGAACTAAAAAAGGTGGATGTGAAACAATCGATGCTGCAGATTCCGGCCTACCGACTTGTGGATGTAAATTGTCGGTATTACAGTCCTCGCGAATGTGGACGTGAAAAAAAATGGCTGGCTTCCGGTTCTAAACAGCTGAGCCCGGAGGCTCCGCCCCGTGCACGTGGTGGACGAGATTTCGATGTTGTATATATATGACCAGGCCAGATTGACATTTCTTATATTTTTATAAGATGTAAGATCGAATAAATGTCAGATGTAGGATGAAATAAATGTCAGATGCAAGATGGAATAAATGTAAGATGGGGATGGTGGCTAACTGACTTTCGCCGTTCTGCCTTTTCCCACTTGGGTTTCGTCCCAGTTGGGTTTCATCCCAGACTGACTTTTTTCGCGAGATGAAGTGATGACGTCACGCTCGAATTATCTCGAGCGTCGCGCGGTCGCCCTAGCTTCGTTGATGCCCGAGCGCTCACGAAGGCGCCAGACCGCGCGTCAGATCAGTGAGCCTCAATCCGTCCATGCTCCAAGAAATGTATGGCACGCGAGTACTTAGCGCTTTTTTGAAAAGCACCTTGTCGTTGGTATTCCCGAAAACCTTACGTCATGTTGAATCTCATGTTCGTTGCTCATATGATATAGTGATGTGCTCGTAATGATGTAATTGTATATTAATTTTTGATTCGCCTAGAAATTTTGGTGAGGGCTATTTGCTACGCTGTCTAGTATTAAAAAATTTTTTTTCCCATTCAACTATACAACGAACAAATAATAAATATATGAACTGTGAATTGAACAACCACAAGGGATCTAAAGGTTCATGGAAGACCACGGAAATTTATTTTACTACAAACGATTCTGATGCTAGGAGGGAATAAATTTCTGACACACTGGAAATGTTTATGTCGAAGCTGAGAATGTTTCCGTGTTGAGTACGGCGTTAAGCGGTTATTATGAGTACACGGAAGTGAACCTGTAAGCTTAAAAAAAAAAAATTTGAAAAAAAACAAAAATTGGTAACTTTTTTGTTTTTTCACTAAAAACGAAAATTCTTCCACTACAATCAACTAGAAACGATTCTGTATCGATATACATTTTCCGATTTGGGTTTCGTTGAAGTCGGGGGATGGATTTTTTTTTAAGTCCCATAACTCGACGAAACCCAAATCGGAAAATGTATATCGATAGAGAAACGTTTGTAGTTGAATGTAGTGGAAGAATTTTCGTTTTTAGTACAAAAACAAAAAAGTTACAAATTTTTATTTTAATTTTGAAAAAAAATTTTTTTTAAGCTTACAGGTTCACTTGCGTGTACTCACAATAACCGCTTAACGCCGTACTCAACACGGAAACATTTTCAGCTTCGACATAAACATTTCCAGTGTGTCAGAAATGTATTCCCTCCTAGCATTAGAATATAATTGAATGGAAAAAAAATTTTAATACGCGTAGCAAATAGCCCTTACCGAATTTTCTCGGCGAATCAAAAATTAATATATAATTACATCATTACAAGCACATCACTATATCATATGAGCAACGAACATGAGATTCAACGTGACGTGACGTGAGGTTTTCGGGAATAACAACGACAAGGTGCTTTTCAAAAGAGCGCTAAGTACTCGCGTGCGTGCCATCCATTTCTTGGAGCATGGACGGATTGAGGCTCACTGATCTGACGCGCGGTCGGGTGCCTTCGTGA